>UCOJ01000672.1:0-74897 GCA_900474305.1 Cecidostiba fungosa
GCCGTAGCCACGTAGACACCGTCATGACACGAAGTTTACATCTGGGTACAAAAAACTATCCGGACCTCGTCATCGAGAACCCTTAGCCACCTAAATACAATTACCCATATAATCACAATGTACACATATAATAATGAAAAATGGACTTAAGTATTCGGTTTTGCCGGGGAGCCACAGAATTACATCATTCAACTATTTGGCTTTCTCATAGAATTATTATTTACGTAAGAAATAAAAGAAAAAATTCTCATAAGAGTTTACTCTGACAATTTAGAAGATGATTTGTGAATTGAAAGAAGCCTGGGGAATTTTTTTCTAATGGTGCAAAACAATGACAAGTGTAAATGATAAAACCTTGTGTCCCTTAAAACTTTTGAATTTTCGACTAATAATATCTCTAAAGTAAAACGCTTAGTTTAACCAACAAAGGCTAGCTTGTTTTACTAGTTTTTATTTTTTTTTTTTTCATTACGTTCAAAACAAAAAAATATTTCAATATTCATAGAAACGGTTTTGTTTTTTCATAATTTTTTGAAATAATATTTTTTTGAATTTTTACACAGATATCCGAAGCACTCACATTTAGTGCTACTATAATTAGGTTTTCCAAATACACAAATAATTTTAACAAAATGACATTCATTTTTTCACAAGATTATTTTTTATTAAAATTCATTCATTTCATTTCCACACAAATTCAGAAGAATTATATAATTTTATAGAAGCAAAAAATAATTTCAACAATGGAATAATTTAAGTAAATAGTAGTACGCAAAATAGAAAAAGTTTCGTGTATAAAAATGTAACAGATCTTCAAAGTTAATTGATCATAATAGAATTTGAAAAAATAACAATGTTGAATCGTAGCGAAAATTTAATAAGAAAATAACATAAAAAGATCGAATGAAAGAACGAAAATAAAGAAAATGTAACAAATAATAATATCATGATCGACATGACAGATGAGCAATAGGTATACTCATAACAAATAAGTAATAAAAAGTGGGCGTCATATAGGAAACAGTATATTTGTTGAAGGTAATTTGAAAAATAAATTAGATAAATGTCAACATCTTTCGTCTACTTTCATTAATCTTTGTTGTTTTTATTGGTATTTAATTCAATACGTATAATAATATATGCGTGTGTGTATTTATATATGTATATTGTATTCGTCAATATCGAATATATTAATATTTGTTTTATTATTTTTCTCTGTTAATAAATTAAATAAATAATTCTCGACTGTAATTAATTAAATAAAATATTTTACAAAAGTAAATAGTCGTAAGTTGCCGGGTATTATTCAGTGAGGAGTGAAATTGATGTCACTAACAATAAAAGAGAATTTCGCTCTGGAAAATATTTGGACGAGCTTTAACAGCACTGAAGTAAACGCCATATTTTACTTTTTAATTCCTTGTAATGAAGTACCCAATGTACTCGGTGCGTTGTAAAATATTTAATTACGCCTGTCAAGGTGCTGTCAGACCTTTCAAATATTTAGCTTAAGTAGACGCTCTCGAGCCATTGCGACTTATTGAATATTTATTATAAAATATCCATTAACATCTGAGAAATGAAAATCTTAACAGTCGAAGCTAGTTTACTCGAGACATTTTGTTTATGTATATACCTTGGCAAAAACGCTAATGACTCTCTTCCCTTTCCAACACTCCTTTATTTGTATGTATATTCACTCGTAGTGACTCTAGTACCCTTATCACTCAAATTATTCACAATAAAATATCTGGTACAATTCTCATTACAGCTGTACCATCATCAACGATGATAAAAAATCACGTTGAAATTTAACATTCTTCACTTGACATATATTTTACAAATTCCTGTCTGAATGATTAAAAGTTATCTAAAATAATCTCTTTTAGCATTGCGTGTAAGATGTCCAATCTTTGACTGATCTTGGTAGTGCAGCCAAAGGAGTTTGCTTTCTGTATCGAAATGTGTTGCTGGTTAAGTCGAAGCGAATCATCAATACAAAGAAAATTGATTGACGCGCGATTTTTTTCTTTCTATACGGAAAAAACAGAGTAGAGAATCCACAATATGGAAATGCAGGGAAGAAGTGAAAAAAACTTCATCTCGTTTTCGTATCCTCAATTACAGAAACCCGTTCTTTTCTAACTTTCCTCTTTTTGCTTTTGTGTATCAAGGATCTTGTAAAGCTTTTATAAATGAATTATCCAAATTGGCAACACGTTTTACTTCCACTATACATGTAGTATGCTAATTATTTAAAAATGTTTGCACTTACACTCATTTATCCTGATTTTTATTTTATTATTCAGCTTAGTTCAACTGGTTTTATTTTTATAAAAATACTTTGTGTGTGGAAGCAACATGCCAAAAGTTTTCTTGGCTAAAAATCTTCTATAATATGAAAGTTTTAATTTTAATAAGAATTTAACAGTGCTAAATTGCCAGGCCGTATAATTTCCAAAGCTTTTACATTACACACTTGCAAACCATGGAAATCCGACCCGTTTAAAACTGGACAGCGCGTTATATGACATTACCTCAACTACATGATGACTAGCTTTCATTCAACTTTAAAACTACATCAACGTCAAATGTAACACATCTGTGAATTATGAGTATCAGTGCTAATTCAGAGCGTTTTTTTTGTCCAAATTTTCAAAAAAATCTCACAAATACCATCGAAAATTTTAATAGTTATACATTGCCAAATTTTCTTCAAAGGTCGAGAAACATTTAAGATAGCGCGTGCATCTGTTTGGTGCTTTTGTTCAAAGTTAGATCTGGAGTTTTTTTGTTGAAAAACATTTCAGTGACGAATTTACAATTTCTAATATTTTGAATTTGATATCCAAAGTGTATGCGTGCTGTTATGGTATCGTTGCACCGTCGCTCGATGAACTTTAGAAGATCCTTAACAGGACTAAATCGTTGAGAAAGCTTGAAACATCGGTTATGTATTCTTTGGTACAGTGTAAAAAGTCCACAACATCACCTATTTACACACCAATCAATGGCCGCGACGAAGTAAAAAAAAATCTTCCCAGAATAAGCAGTAGAGCAACGGTGATGGTAGTGGTGACGGTGGTGGTGAATAAAACAGAAGAATTTATCTTGTGTCGCGGCGTCTGAAGATGAATTTTCTAAGAAAGTCCAGCAGCCGGAAAAGGCGGATCAAGTGCCAAAAGAATAATTTCCAAGAACCATGGCGCAAGCTGATGAGTGAGCTTCCAAGCTGGATTCTGGCGTGATGACGAGCCGATGGTCTTAGTCTGTCGTTGGTGGACGAAGATCGGTAAGAATGGTAGTTTAGAAAAGGTCAAGTTTTGAGGATCGAGGTGTCGAGGAGAGACAGGCAAGAAGAAGTAGAAGACGAGGAGGAGGAGGATTGGGAGGACGAGGATGATGAAGGGGAGTAGGAGGGTCTGCTTCGCTTCGCGGGTTAGAGATGCGAGCTGTGGGGCTGCTGCTCGTAAAAGAGGACGTAGGCCTCGCTGGAGACGACCGATCGCGCGGAGACTGGGGTGACCCTGCTGTCGTTGTACTCGTGCCACTCGCCGGAGTAGGGATGCTTGCAGTAGGCGGTGTAGTGACCGGAGTGCGTCGTGCCCGAGTGATTCGCTACGCCGTAGAGGTTGTATGTGCAGCCTTGGACTCGGGGAGCCGCAAAGGCACTGAGCTCCAGACCCGTCAGTGGGAAGTCCACCAACACATTCAATTTGCCGCGGAATCGCTCCATCGGTGAGAACCGTTTCAAGTCTGATTTTTGTCGTGTTAAGGAAACTACTTGTAATGATTTCAAAATTCAATAATCATCACTCGTCTACTGAAAAATCTCAGGTGATATAATAGATAAATTTGTTTAAACCTATATCGTTACAGTTTTTTTGGCGAGTATAATTACTTATACCGTCTGTATCATAAATCGGGAAACGAGTAAGTACAGTAATATTAAGCGAATTTTTCGGTTGAAAAATTGGCTTGAAATACTTTATATTTTACAATTTTCAACGTATCAAAACTAATACTGCACTGATCAAAAGTATGCAAAAATTAATTTTTACTTAATTTTTAACCACGTGGCATGTCACCAAAGATTTTTCAATAGAGTCTATTCTGAATGCATTGAAGATGTCTGTTAAAAATGAACGTCCTACCCACACACTATTTATGCAAGTAAATGAATGCAAGCTATCGGCGTAAGACGAGCAGATTTAATCGACCTCTCCAAAACTTTCACTTTCAGTAAGATGCGTTAAATGCAATTTCATGAGAAAAGGATACGAATAACCAAAATTTTGGGGAATTTCTGTATGGCGAAGCTCTTGGTGCACTTTCTCCTCATCTGGCACTTGGAGCAGGTGGGTTTTTCGTCGCCGTCGAGTACTTCCTCCCTGGTGAAGTGCTCGAGACACTGGTTGAGCTTGACGGTACCGCTCCGCGAGGGAATCGGCAAACTGAGATCCCAGAACGGATCAAGAGTCACGGACACATGGTCGCAGACTGTACAGCGCAACGACGATCTAAGCTGCCCAACGAACACGTCCACTATCGTGCTGTCCTCACTGCGTAGGTAGCGCTTCCAACTTTCCGCCGCCTTCATACTGTCCCTGTATACAAAAACGACTCGTTATTATATAAACACAGTCAATTCACAGGAGCGTAAGTAGTAAAGAAACAAATAGACTCACGAATAACTGTCAGGTATATCCGTGTGAATGGGCTGTGGCTTGACGGTAACTCGGTTGACGTCCTCGTGCAGACCCTCGAGCAGGTATCGCAGAAACTCCTGCGCGTCCTGCTGACTGTAGCCCATGAATCGCGGCGCGAATCTCTGGATCTGGGACTTGAGCGAAGAGGTGTTGACGACGTGGTCGCCGTCGTTCTCCCAGAGCTCCTGGATTACCTGGCTGAAAGCCTTGATCAGGGCACCCTTCATACTCGACGTCGTCGTGTTTATGTCGGTCAGATACTGCTCGTTCAGCAAGTACTCCAACAGCGGCCGCGTATTGCTCAGGCATTGTATCACGCTGTTCATGAAACACTGCGATAAAAAACATTATAACATTATAACGATTGCATTGAGAACATTATATGTTGCTTACTTTGAGATAACATCTTACAAAAATATTTCACGATATACTCTTTGAATTTCATGATATACAGTGCGACGTTGGCGACGACTGCTTTATCGAAAATTGATTAAAAATTCCAAAACTTGGCTTTGATTCGGTGTACCGATATAGAACATTATCATCAAACTATATGTGGAGATGACATTTCGAATCTGTATATCAACATCCAGAACGTGCCCTTAATAACTATATACTGTGTCTTGCGCATTATTGTTTTGGATGAAATAATAACGTTACTCAACGCCGAGAGAAGGAGGCAGTGTGATTTAAATCTTATGCATTAACTTTATTGCAGTTGGTGCTTATCTATTAATAATGTGTAAGCAATAGTACGTCGAGAGCATCGATAAATATAAAAAAAGACAACATAAAAAAGGGCTATAAATAGCGCTAAAAAACTGAGCAATAACGTTTATTTTACTCGTATGACCTCAATAAAGTCCACACGCAACAATAAATCTTCCGAATTGAATAATGAACGCTTAATGTACACACACACACGAGGTATACCACGTAGCACGTAGTGTCAAAAAGTATAATAAGAATCAAACGCTAATCGTCCATCACAATCAATCAACGTCGAAAATTAGAAAGTATACAACGAGAGCACACAAAAAAGCCGATCGTCCTGAACAAAATAAATCGCATGAAAGAGTTGGTAACGATCGTACAGCATCGAGAGCCGTGAGGAGCAACGATTCGCCGGCGCGCCTAAGCGCACGGTCAAGGGGTCAAGGTGTTCACACTGCAGTCCCACCGACATCTGCCAAAAATAGCCGTCGCACACGTATATTAAAACGGTGGCCGGTATAACACGACACTCACTGTGTTTCCGATGTTTCGCAGGCCATTGAGGCCGCAGCGCTCGTCGCGCGTGCCCTGCAGCCGACTCCTGCCGCCGTTCGATCTGCCACCACTGCTGCCGCCACTTGTGCTGCATTCCTGTGGAGGAGAAACATTTTTTTCGAGATTAGTCAGATGCTTGCTGGTTGTGAGGTTTTGGGGATTGATTTTAATGTAATACCTGTGTAGGGTATAGGTGGGCTTTATTTTGACTGGGTATATCACGGTGAGAAAATCGTGTGTAGCGAAATTGTTTGGTGCGTCGCACCGTTCACTCTGCTAATATTGAATTTGTACCGATTTTAGCGGTAAATAAGGTGTAGTATTGCTCATAGCAAACAGAGAGTGCCAATTTCGCTAAACGTGATTTCTTTTCAGTGTACATTATCTTCTCTTCGACATAATACTTATTCGAAGTTTGGTGTTGAACGTGTACATAGTTTTTCTTTACTTTACGAGTTTTCACTTCAGCATCAGTTTTCGATCTTTATGGCCAAATTAGAACGGAAGTGAAAACTTCAAACGCGAATGAGGAATTTTTCACGGCTTCTCAATTTTCATAAAGCTTGAATTACGAAGTCACATTGAAAAATTGAATGGAAAACTTTCCTCTGTACATTTTCGAATCAACACATCAGCCATCATATAGTGGGTATTTAAATAGTATGTGCACCATGTAATAATAGATCGTTAAACATTATCTTCGCTCTCGGTAAATGTATTTTGTACTCTGTATAGGTGTAGCGTACGTGTCTGTAAGTTGAAAAGTCAACGGTAAAACGTCGTTCTGTCTTTAGACTGTCTTCTGGTCCAAATGTCACGTAAATCAATCTGGGATACGGTATGTATAATCGCAAATAAAGCGCATCGAACGAAACACAAGCGTAAAAATAATCATCGAATATGTCGATTGAATATTATACAATTAAACACAAACGTTAATAAACAAAACAGAAAAGGCTGGAAAAAATATAAGCTTTTAGCAATATAACACACAGAATATCGTCGAATCTAAAAGAAATGAAAAACACAACAAAAATCTGTAATAAAAATAAGACACTTAGTTAGGCGTTTGTAAGTCGACAACACAAAAATCGTAACAAGTCAAACTAAACTTTGAAAACTCAAATAGAGAGATATAAAAATAAGGAAAATAATAAAAACCTTAAACGTTTTTCTCGGCGCCACATGAAGCTCGGCCGGTAGCTCGGCATACCGGTAAAGAATCGGCGTTGGAGGCTTACTATTATAGTACCGAAATCGCGGTGGTGTCGACTGGAGGGGCGCCGCGATGCCGAGAAAGAAGGCGTAGATGACGCTCGTCGCCGCGACCGCCCAGACGAACCACAGAGCCCAGCTCAACAGCTGAGTTGTGAGAGCCAGTTTAGCTGTATTTTTGTTACCCGTACGCGGGTTTACGATTTTTCATTTGTTTATTCATGTAACACACACTCGAAGCGACGACTTGGCCAACGGCACTGAATCAGCGGCGCGCACACGTGGCTCCATGTGTACAGCTGTGAAACTCGGCCGATATCGCGGATCTACGGCTTCTCTCACCTGCGACGATCTACATATACACATACATCTGTATTCGTAACGACTACATAACCGCGAGCGCAAGTGTTTCCGGCAAAACGGAGTAGAACCGCAACGAGAAGCATGTACGCGGTTCGCGCTGGTGCCCAGAAAACTGCGTGAGCGAGCTGTGGAGAGGTGCGAGGCGCTAAGAGCTATTAATAAACGCGCTATGCCTTTTTCTCCTCTCTTCTCGCGTTCTATCGCCCTTGCGCCGAACAGCTGAGAAAGAGAGTTATAACAGTAAAAATCGAACACGAAATCTTCTCGCGCGACATTACGCTCTCTCTCTCTCTCTCTCGGCTTCCGGTGTGGAGCTGCAGCGTTACGTCGCGCACTGCACTATTTTTAACGTTCACCTAAATTTACGGCGCATCCTTTATATAAACACGAGAGAGAGAGAGAGTGATTCACGTCGATCGAGATGCTTCCAGAACTCGCGCACGTGCGTACAGAAGTACGCATATAGTTGTATTTCAGTATACTATTATTAATGTTTTTTTTTAAATGCGCGCGCGCGCGTGTCGCGAAACCGATTTATCTGGCACATTTAAAATTAGGCCATGTGACACGAATTCCTTGAGCTACTAGAGCTCGCCTCTGATCTTCTGATGCCGTGTTGGTGCGCCGAGAAAAACGTTCAAGATCGCAGTAGTAGAGCAGTAGCTATTATGTTATGCAGTGCACCGCAGCCGCTCTGGAAACTTACCGAGAAGCTTTCGGCAAGCCTGCAATAAGGACAAAAGAGTTTTTTGCGTTTTCACGAGTTCAGTTCGTTGTATGAATTTTAAGAGTACATAAGTATGTATATGATGACAGATATGGCATACAATTGATAAATACTCACAACTGGGCGGTAAGAGTCGTCCCGTCATTGGGCACCGGGCGGTTCATCGTGTGATGTGTAATAATGCGAGTAAGAGAGACTATGATAGAAAGAGTGCGGCCGCGAGGTGCTCGCGCGGCTTGACGGAAACATGTTTTGACTATTCGACTGCTCGCCACTGGGAGTGACTACCCACTTTTATAAGAGCGTGTATAGCAGAAACTGCGACGCTCGCGATCCCTGCCAGAATTTCCCACGCCCCTGCATGTGGCTCCTGGCAGTCTCTCGCGCTTGTGCACAGATCGTCTTCTGCTATACTCACTCTCCCTTCTGCGAATCGTTACACAGCTGGAGCGCTACTCCGCGATTTCTTACATAAGTGCCAGTAAGTATCCGTCATAGCCGCAGCGAGACATCGGGATGAGAGTTGGACTCACGCTCGAGGAGTTGTTGTCCGAGGAGGATTGTCCGGGGACGCTGACGGTGTTGCCGGATTCCAGGTTGTCCGAGGCGACTGCTGCTGCTGCTGTGCTGTTCTCCAGTCCGTTCTGGCTGCTGCTGCTGCTGCTGCTGGTAGCGAAGTAGGGGGAGGAGCTGGTCTCGCCGTTGAGAGTGGGCCGGTCGGCGGCCTGGCTCACGACGGCGAGGCTCTCCCCGGCCGTGGCGGCGAGCATCGTCGTGGTCCTACTGATGCCAGTCGCAGACGAGTGGTAGCGGCTGCTCGCATTGTTGTTAGTAGTGAGCTGCTGCTGCTCGGTGTTATTAGCCGAGGGGTTAGAGGGCGGGGAGGATGACGAGCAGCCGCTGCCGGCAGAGGTGGAGGTGGTGGTGGTGGTGGTGGTAGTGGGACTAGTGCTACTGGTAGCCGATGCAGTCTGGCTGCCCCTTTTACTGCAGCCTGCACCGCTGCTACTGCTGCCAGAAGAGCCAGCTGGCAGCGGCGGCAGCAGTATTAGCGGCTTTATTGGCTCGGTCAAGTCGTCGCTGTCGGTCGAGTTGTTGTTGTCGAGTTGTTGCGCTAGTCTGGCGCCGCCGTGGCTGTTGTTGTTGTTGCTGTTGTTGTTGCGCTGGTCGGTGCAGCAGCCGGTTACCTCTTCGCCGCCGCCGCGACGATGTTTGCTGCTCCAGAGTTGACTGGGCGAGGAGCTGGAGGTTTCGCGGTGGCTGCGACTGCTGGACTCGTCGCCGCCGAGGAGATCGGCCGCCGAGGAGCGTAGACTACCGCTGGAGGTGCTGGAGGCGAGGCTGCCGGCGCTGCTGCCCCCGACGCTGCCGCTGCTGTGCAGGTGGCTGTGCTGGAGTAGACTGGAGGTGCTGGGACTGCTGCGCTGGATGTTGGGCACGTAAAGGTGAGGCGAGTACTTGCTCAGGTCGAAGCTCGTCGAGAGACTGCTGACGCTGCTGCTGTTGCCTCGTCCGGCGGAGCCAGAAGTGCTCGAGGTGTAGCGGTGCGTCGAGTCCGAGTACGAGGACGTAGGCTGCAACCTGACGAGAAGATATAACTTGTTATAAACAATTTGAGCGTCGGTTCTCAGTTTTGTGCGTGTTTCAGTGTGTACACGACGCAGCTGATGCGCTTGATAGCTGCTCTTATTTCTCCTCGTGGAGCGAGGTTATGCAATAAGTAGTAGCAACGTGCAGTTATTTTGCGCGCCTGCGCTCTGTCTACTCTTGCTACTGCTGCATCATTCGAGTATAACTGAGCCGAGATGCAGCCAGATGGCGGCTCGAGTGCAACAGTGTATTATACTCGCAACGCGGTTTATATTGCGATAAGCTCTCCGTATAATTAGAAATTCATTGATTTTTCTGTGCCGACTGTAAAGCCCTTTGCGCGACCTTCGAACTTTATTTTCAACGATCGATTTTAGGACGCTGCGTTTGAAGCCGATAAGTATGGCATCTATTGTACCGCTGAATTATGTATAGTAGAGTTGATGCAATTCTGGCTATTTGCAAAAGTTAATTGACCACTTGATGTGTGACTACTTGATTATATGAATGATTAAATGTTGGGCGTAAAAAAATGAATGACTACCGCGCAAGTCATCGCTGCAGAATGCAGCAGCTGCACGAGCGCAAGTGATGCGGTTTTAAGTAGTAACAGACTTTTCAGTAGTAAAAACGCGTGTGTTCATACGTCGAGTATTTTATAAATCGACGAGATCTATGCTATTACTTCTTATTTACCTATTTCCGTATTATTATTTTTAAACCACAGACCAGCATGTCATACTCAACGCTATACTTTTACGGAATTCTCCAATCTGGGGATGTGCGAGTCAACTCGAACTTTTTTGTTTTGATTGTAAAGTAAGTTTGGGGGGATAAAAATCTACTTAAACACCATGATTGTTGAGTTTTTATACATATCTAACGAATACTATGGTTTTTTTTTTATTTCGCAAGAGTAATATGTTATTAAAAGCTTCGAGTACTTTTTCGAGTTTTTGCCAGAAAAATAACTCGATTGGTTATTTGGACTGATGTTTCAACCTCTCAACATTTTTTTCCTTCCGAATCTATTGAATCTGTTCAATTAATATGTTAACTTAAAATCTAAACGCTTATAATGTATTACTAAATAAAGCTCGACTTTTGACTCACTACATCTCTACTCCAATCACTCAAAAAATCTAAAAACAACAATACGCCAACTAAGCTTAAAAAAAATGTCCAGCAAACAGAAATATTCCGCTAAACAATCTGGCACGTTCGATGCATCGCGGCGAGTTGAATCGCAGTATTTATAGTATAGAGCGTTGCAGCTGTGCAACTATGTTGTTATATACGTGCGGCGCGCAACATGAGCCGCTAACAAGCGCGCGCGCGCCGCAATATGAGATGTAAACAAAGCCGGCGTTGAGTAAAACATAAAGCTCGAATGCACCTAAGGACTGATTACTCATTCGGCCGACGCGTGTGGAAAAAGATAATTCCTTATCGCGGAAATTGGGTTAAGGCTGGCTTCTACTACCTATAGCTACTGTCAGGTGCTAATTGGGGAAAGTATATATAAAGGACGATGCGTTTGTCGTAGTAATTACGTTTGGAGTAGTTCCCGGAGTTTTTGCTTGGCGTAATTGAGAAGTGTGTGCTCGAATGTTTAGCGAGAAACTTTACGCGAGACTTGACAGATGATAATTGCCGAGCGATAAAATTCAACTGGAAGAATTGTTTTATAGTTATACTTCCACAGGTAGCTGTTTTGGATCAAGTCTATTTTTAGGCGCACATCGGCCTTGAAGAAGTTTAGAAATGGAAGAAAATTATTTTCCTCGAGGTCGGACGCAACAGCACGCCAAACTCGCGGTGTTTTTAAAGTATATGGAAAGGTAGTTTTTGAATATATACGTATACAGTAGAAGAGAAGAATCGTTATAAAAGACGTCTCCGACTTTATCAAGCGTTAGATAAGCATATACAAAATAAGAGTTTGTTTTTCCGTATACAAGATACGACGAACCACCAGCAAGAAATTCAGCACATCTAATCATCACAAAGTTTCCTTATATACCTACTAATTGAAAATCTAAAAAAAAAGTAAAATCTCGCACACACTCTCCCCTAAAAAAAAGTCCAGACACGCATCGCGTTTTATAATGCATCAGCCGTATAAATGTCGACTCGAGTATATGTGTGACCCAGATCGAGGTGTGCGACGTCTTATGGCCCGGCATTGCCTGCAATCGTGTATATAACGTATAACGACGTGCCGCCGTCGATTACTGTGTGGTGCAGCGCTGCACTGCACGGAAATAGCCGAGCTCCTGTGCATTTCGCTGGCGCCACAGCAGCTTTCGCAATCGAGAACGAGAGCTATTGTTCGGTAAGACGCGAGCACCTTATGCTTTTTGGAAAATATGCGCTTGCAGATGGATTTATACTACAGGAAATTGATTCCGTGCTGAATTTCAATGCGCGTATATTTTTTTATGTAAAATACACTTGTAACGATGCTCATTCGCATATGTACCGGGAATAACTGAATATTCAAAAACCCCGTGCGCGTCTGAACAAACTGGGAATTATCTACTGAGGCATCAATTGCGCCTCTTCCAATAATACACTATCCACTATAAAAATCCCAAGCACGCGAAAATATCGAACAAAAAAGCAGCACAGGTCACGACGAGCCGCCGCACCTGCATATCAGTATACGCGAGCGCAAGTTCAGTAGGGCGTCGCAATTAAAATATACACTTTCACGCGTGCAGAGAGCCACGAGTGGCTGCATTATATGCGCCTACTTATGCACGTATTCCACGTGAATGGCCTCGCTTATATTCCATTGTGTTTCAGCCGCTGTAAAGTTTCAGCATATATATGCAGTGATTTATTGCAGCTCGAAGCTCGTTCGTTGCAGAGCTTTGTCTACTCCGGTGTTTGCAAGCTCAGATGCGTGTGTTTTATTCAATTAACGCGTTTGCTTTGCATGAATCATACGCTCTCGACTGTGTAACGACTGTTGAAATTGTAAAACTTCTGGAGGACTAATTGCGGTCTGATATATGTGAGGGGGTGGATTTGCCGGGAGATGTTCGCTTTAAGTAGCTCTTGATCGGGAAACTACTTGCGAAACTTTCGAACGGCGAGGCGAACTTTCTTCAATCGCTTACTCATCGATGAAAAAGGTATAGAATGCAAACGTTTTATTTTCAACAAAATCGCAAACTTTGCCCGTCGGAATTCACGACGCTTCACGCTGTTAATTTCAATGAGCTCTCGGATCTCGTAAATGAAAATTGAACATAATATTATTAGGGGCATAATTTATACCCAAAATTTTTCAAACTAAGGTAACGTCATTTATTCGTTTCAGATCATTTCCAGTATTTTTAGATATAGGTATACGCCATTTTAACATGCATTGACCATAAAATTATGCCCAGAATATGCTCAATTTTCTACGAGGGGTACACAGTTTACGATTACTTTTGAGTGAAAAAATCGATTGTTATCATTATAGACAATCTTTACGTGCGCATTTGTGTCGCTGTTACACGCATATACCTTCGCGGCGATGTTCTGTGCATGAAAACATGGTGTGTTTGTGCTCTTCGAGTTAAACTACTAACGCTGCGACTGTTCTGCTAAATTTAACCTGCGAATACAGCTTAGCTGGCGAGAATTTATGCGACGTTGTTAGATATGCGAGGATCTTTATTTTCTAAAACTTTCTTGAAGCTTTTCTTAACGAGTTTGCGAGAAAGACGTTACTTTATCTTGTGTTCTTTTAAAGTTACCTCAAAACTAACTTGAGCTGATAGTATTCATCAAAGTATTTGCAGTTAAATATTGTTTGAAAATTCAATAATAAATTGAGTTTAAAAGTTCAGTATTCTGGTTACCGAAAAACGAAATTGGAGCATGTAATTGAAACATTTTGTGCAATGATTTTCTCGAATTTTCCTTTTTTTAAACAATTTTATGAATATTCAGCAGAATCGAATGAATTTATTAAATATTCAATTATAATTTTAATCAAAATGATTAACTGCAGAAAATTCAAGTATATAACTTCCATTCATATTATTGAATACCCATCAGTAAGAAATTTTTAACAGCATCATAACAAATAATAAACAAGCACATTCTATTTACTTTCGAAAATCGCACAGCAGTTAAAAATCTTTCATTTACAGCTATTCAACTAAACGCTATTCTAATAACGAGCTGCTATGCGTGCGGCTAACGAACAATCCCGATAAAAATTTCTGCATTCCAATCTAATGAGACAGTAATATAAGGTCGAGCTATATAGAAAGCATTCGGAATCACTGGCCGTTACCGCGATTATCGCGTGACTGGAGTCGATAACGAAATTAAAGTCAGTATTCGCTCTCGCAATGTGCGTGTTGCGATTCTTTTTCCTACTTTTTCCTACGATGTCTGTATTTCTATATAATAATGTATACACACGACGTTCGTATCAGTCATATATATACTGTAATCGATGTTTATCTGCGCGTTAATTGGAAACAGTGCGATAGACGGTAAGTGGTTTCACTCAACATGAAGGTAAATACGTGACAGTGATAGTTTTTTCAATTTTCCTCGTGGAAATGTGTATACAGAGCCTTGGTTTATGCATTAACCTTTGATACCTACAGCATGGCTTTGACCCAGTAAGCTGGGACGCTTGTTTTGTTTTAACGAACTTGAATATCTTATATCACCGCGTTTCAGTTGTACATATATATTGTATATAGTTTCTTCGCTGGATTAATTTACATTTCGTCTAAACATAAATAGCCTTCAGCTGTATATAGCAAACTCAATACACGTTTCTCGAAAAATAATACAAAATAATGACCTATTCATTCTACGGCTTTTCTCGAGTTCGCGGCGGTGTAGTACACCCCCATTATCCCTTTTTATACAAGCTGGAAACTCCGGCATTCAGACTTCTGAAAGTTGCCGCATTTACGCGGAGAGTATAATATATAAGTATAGTCATTAGTCCATGACGTGTATTATATATAGGTGTATATATATATATATATATATGACTCGTGCGCTCGCTCTCGGAACTACTTACACACCACCGAGAACAAAATGGTATATAACCGAGAGCACTGTTCTGACAACTCCATTTATATAGCCATTTAAAATTTCGCAATTTCCGTCCTTTTATTACTCAATTTAAAGTGCGCGCGCGCGCGAGATTCTCACAGATCAACATTGACATTCGCGAGGATGCTGCGGTATATTACTATTTATATAATTGGATCAACTTCAATAGACTCGGATGAGTAAACTTTGCGCTGGCAGAAAGTTTTACGAGTGGGGTAATGAATGAAGTATAGCAAGAATAATCGTTCTATACAAGGGCTTCTATCGGTAAATAAATAAAAAGTGTTATACGCGTCTGGCCAGTCCCAGTCTTTAACTACTTGTCGTTACCGTCTGATTCTACCAGTGAGAATTAAAGCTCGCTTTTATATATACCGTCGAAATTTATACAATATACGCCTGCGACACGCCTGATCCACAACGCGTGTCCTGCGTGTGATTACAAGGTCTCATTCTCTTACGTAATGTTCTCGCGTCGCCTGCAGATTAGACCATCAGAGCTGTCGTGATGGGACTGAGCGAAAAGAAACCGGATCACGCGCGCCACGTGATTAAGACTGATGTCTTCTCTCACGAGCTCGTGTCATCTTTTGTCTTCTTGAAGTTTGCCTATCCCGAGGGAACAGCTTGAGACATTTTTTTTCGGGGGAAACTTCAAGCAGAATCCTTGAGACACATCGAGAAATATTGTTGAATAATAAAGGGTATCCAAAAATGCGGGTACAGTCACACAGCACTGGATGAAAATAGGACAGCTGTTACAGAAGAGGATGACGTTAAGATATAATACGAGTCGTGCAAAAGCACGTGCGCGCAGAAATAGATTGCGAGAGACTATTATTATGATCTGCGAGTTCGTGGGGGAGCGATAACGACTATGCTGCTAATGCCATATCGGAGCTTCTGATTGGAGTGGATAAGCCGAGAGATCTTCGATTATTATTCAAAGGAGCTGTGCGGCGCGGTGTGATTGCGTTGAGGAAAAAATTTCATTCGATCTATATGCTGTAGGTAACTACTGTTATTTCTGCGAAGAGCATCGAGATTTATGGTTTCATTTTTTGTGTTAACTCTGCTGTGGATATATAAGGTTTCTATATATTACATGGATGACGAATTGTACACCGCATATATAGAATTATACAGAGGAAAATATTATAAGCTTGGTTTTAGAAAAAGAATTGCTAATTACATTAGGAGCGAGTGAATATGACTTTTCGAGTGACTTGCAGACTGTGCATGAGTAATATGATATACGAAACCAAATGGAATTGCGAGTTGTCGCGGGTGCTAATGACAAGGAAGCTTTTTATCGCGAGCGCGAACATCATTAGTGTTATTAAAAAGCGCTATATGTATATATATTTATATTTAAGTTGAAGTTAACCGTCTTGTGCTGCGAGTCTAGGTTATCAATTAGCTAATGAATCATCGAGTTAGCCGAAGATTTTCCTTGTTTCCTTTTTTTTATTGGAAAATATGACAGCATCCTGCGGATGAATACACAAGCGAGACCGAAACGTTCGTTAACGCGGTTATTCTCTGAAAATACCCGATGAATGAAAAAAGGTACATTTATCCTGTATAACAGTTTACGATCGTAACAAATTTTAACGAACGCGGCATGGTCGATAATCGTTAATAATACGGCCTTAATCAATGTAACGTCGATGCGAAGCTTTAGTTAAAAAAAATGTCATTTATTGCAGAATAAACCTTATCACTTTGACGCATATATACAAATCATCAACGCTTGCAGTTCTAATCGATAAAAATTGTCGACAATAAGTCTCTTCGAATATTATATTTTTAGCGTCAAGTAAGTAGTCACACACGTGTATCGGTCAGTTCGAAAAAATCAATGAATTCCATTTTCCCAGTCGATTATAACAACGATACTAATAAACCATACGTTTCATCGCAATTCATCAATTATTCAGCAATCCAAATCATCCTCACCTAGGCAGGTTGTACGAAGTTTTCGTGGAGTAATCGTTGGACCTATAAGTCGGCCGTTCGTGAATAGAGCTGGTAGCACTAGCCCGATACGAGTTATACTTGGGTGTGCTACTGAGACTCGATGAGCTCGATGTCGAGCTTGCGTTGCTCGAATAACGTCGAGAAATGCTGGGCGATAGAGGCGCCATGGCGCTGCTGCTGTAGCTCAGGGCGACCGCGTCGACGTGTCCGCTCTGGTGGAAAGGCATCGCCGGCGGGTCCCAAGCTGATCCTCGATCCGGCCAGCTGTTGCTGCTGCTGCTGCTTTTAGTCCACTACCTGTATGGACGAGTAAAGAGATAGTTAGAATAGTTGACGCTTCGCTGAACGTAGTTATAGTTGCGATATATTGGGAGGATGATGTGCTATGCGGATGGATTTATATGATATGATCGAGGTATACGGGATGTTGCGAAGAGGCTGATGTTTGGGAAACCGATGACGAGAGAACGTTATGAATAGTAGCGGAAAATTGTATGGGGTGCAGTTTATCGCGAAACACTCTTGGCTATGCTTGGTTATTAGGTAACTATGGGGAGAGACTGGTGTTACCAAATTTGATTGTAATAATATGTATTGACTGAGGAGAAAGCACTGTATTACGCTGTATGGGGCTGGATATAAGAACAGCAAAATTAAATAATCGAAATTTTGGTATTAATACTAATAACGGATCGAGTGATACGAGGTTTTATGATATCGACATAAAGAGTACTTAAACGCCGTTATTTTCATTATAGAGTATATTTCTTCAAAATTCCGTTAAAGTTATTAAATCATTATCACGGAATTGTTGATCGATTACAGTTGATGAAAATGGAGAAATCTCGCTCTGCGGAACGAGATCTCGCGTCTTGTCTCGCTAAAATGTATCAAGACAAATCACAAATCTATTATCTAGTCTCGAGTTGATCCCTCGCACGTCCTCCAGCTTTCATAGAAAAAAGAATGAAAAAAAAATCAAGATAATAACATTGATCATGATGATCAGAGTACGTTGGATGACGTCGATTTTTCTACTTTGGGGTTTAGAGTGTAGGGGCAAAAGATCAAAATTAAATATAGTGTTAGCACTAGTAATATACTCAAAGAAGAGTTATGTGGGTTCAAATTTTACTGAAAAATTATGAATTAGATGATGCGTTTTTCTTTTCGCTTAACAATTATATTGACTGGAATAAACGCATGTCTGATGGATATTACATAAAAGTTATTATAAACAACTCTGTTATATATACCAATACTACGTTATAATCATTATCCAACGAAACAATACATCACGATCATCAGCGTGTCAAACTCCTTCATCCAACGTGTCCTCGAAAACGCATCAATAATCCACACAAGTTGTTTATATGTAATACCGTACGTAGCTCTAACGATCAAGGCAAAAGCCAACATATATATAACGTATACATCCAAGCGAATAAAGCCATCGCAGCTCCGGTTTAATCCGCATGAATACCGCAAAACAGCATATAACCTATATACATATCCCGTCCAAAACGTCTGTACGCATTATACATCGCAGCAGCGAAAGCTCGATTATTCATTAGCCATTCGCGAGCGGCTTGGTTATACCTCTATAATCACTAATTAACGATAGCGCGTCGATGCGCCCAAATGCGTTATTATAACGCCGACTATTCTCTCTCTCAAGGACGGTGCTAAATATTGCCGTTATATACGCTCAGCGCCTAATTAATCATTCCTATATGTTTCGCGGAGGTATTATATACAGGAGGGAATTATTCAAAAGGAGAGTCGAATTAACGATCTTTTTGTGTGTGTTGTGCGGCACTACTATACTCTGAGACGACGACGCGCCGGGTTAAACGGTATAATTACGCTTAATTTGATAATCGTATATATTTTTACACGTGTCGCTTTGTGAAGGATCGAAAGGATATAGCGAGGTCATATATTGTTATAGTACAAATGTGAGAATGCGATTATTCTTTTGTAAATATAACAACGCCACATCATCGTTTCGAGTAGCTTATTGTATACAGTTGATCGAACAAAGTTCGTCCTCCACGTGCGGTATATATTAACGCTATACACACCAGGACCTATATTATTATACCTAATATACCGATACACAATAATTATAGCAAGAATTACAAATACAGGACAAAAGAATATTCAGCACACAAGCTGAAAGTTCGTATCGGCGTGTAATTAACCTCAATGAAGTCAAATTAACCCTATCGACAGCCAGAATAGTCCTCGATCGAGTATATATAGACGAGGACTATAATACACGCTTAATTAATCGAATCGTCGAATAATACTACATCAAGCGCTCATTAGCCCATTCAGTACAGTCCTACAAAACACGAAACAAAAATCAAGCCAATAACGACGATTCCGCAGCAAAGTAGACGCAATTTCGGCGAGATATCTAGAAGCGATTACGTAAAACTATATATCGCGGCTTATCCGGCTCAGAGCTTTTTCTATCGCGTCGACGCGGCAGCGGCGTAATGCCGTAACGACTTCCTGCGATTACGCGCCGTCGCTCTCGGAATGTATATATATACACCTACGAATAGACAGAGCTGCTGCTGCTGCTACTGCCGTGAACTCGTACGCGAGAGTTCATTATCGAGGTTGAAAAAGCGTTTGGACGCGCGAACGAACAGTTCGAACGCAGACACGAGAGAGCTGCTACATGCAGACGAGTGTCAGCTCGCTTTTATTTATAAACTTTACGCCCCGTGTCTCTTCGGCCCTGATGCTGCAGCTTTTACGTAATAAGGGCTCTGTACTGGTTTTAACGACGGTTTTGACCGATTATTCGACGAATCGAAAGCTTAGAAGCCGATGGTCCTGTCTATAAATGTATATATGTATAATATTGATGAAGCCTATTCTCATGATTGTCGAAGAAAATAAGCCGTCATCAGTTGATATATAACGATCTGAAGATCTCGTACCGCAATGCCGTCGCCAATTTTTATTCGATATTAGCATATCATCGTGTTCCAGCAATTCGTGGCTCATGAAATATATAGAGAATACTGATGAGATACAGCGAATGAATGTGTATCTTTGCGGAAGAAGCATGAAATATACCGATCGAATCGCATAAAATTGCCAATGAATCGGGAGACACGAATTGTATTTGGATTTGGCTCAGCTGCCGCTTTATATGGAGAGCTGATGCTGCAGTCGTAACGATAAAAATACTACAATTTCGCGCTTTTTTTTTATTTTCTGACATAATAATGCAAAATATGGCATTGATCTCGGTTTAAAGAGTAAAGGCTACGGCGATTAAAAATATACCGCTTGATTCAATTATTAATAAGCATATAAATAAATATAGCCGAATGACACGTTTTAGCGCGAAAAGCATTTAGGAATCGAATTTATTAAACACTTGGCAACACCGCTGGCGCTTAGAGACGAAAATAAAGCCACCAGTATATACGAGAAGAAAGTTTCCTTCGCCGCTGCGCGTGGAAGCTCGTTTCGAAAAACACGCGCGTCAACAAAAAGCATCGCAGTTCCTTTGAAGTTGGCAATGGAAGTTTATACTTATCATGCGGGTCGGAATTATAATAGCCTTTCGATATATCGGGGAATTTTTCATCCGGCTATTTTATGCAGAAAGACACTATATAGGTATACATCCTACGCGCGAACAATTCGCCGATTGCTTTACATTTTTCAAGGCCGAGCCTTGTGTGTGTGTGTGTGTGTGTTGCGCTTACGCGCGACGGGCTTGATATTATGAGCTGTGAGCTGGAAAAAACGAGCGGCTGTTGCTGTTTACGGAACCGGAGCGATAAAAAAAACGTGTTCATTTTTTCAATACCAAAAAAGTGTTTTTTTTTTGTTTTGTCTGATGATGGTTTTGAATATTAAAAATTTTGATTCGGTTGAAATTTTTCGGAATGGTTATTTTTTATAGAAAGTACGGTACTTCCCTCACACAGGTTCTTCAACTCGAATAGCTCATCACCGGTTGAAAATATTTTAGTCAGTGAATATTGAAGAAGTATAAAACAGTAATAAGAAATCTGATAAAAAAGGACTTTAATTTGACCTATCACTTCAAGACCTTAATTTATAAATATTAACCTTACTATTGTATAAGTATTAAAAAACAACTCAATTCGTGTTAAAATTTGATCACACTATCATGATAGTGCTCACATAAAAACCGACGAAACAAATCAATGGTTCGATAAGTATTCCAATCCAATCATCTAAGAAAAAATTCAAGCATCACACACACCAACTCACAACGCAAACAAGGCGACTCGTCTTTTTTGGGCATATCCGCGGCTTACGTAACATCTTCACCTTATACAATAAGTACCTATACCCAACGCAATTACAAAAACGCTAATTTCCATCTCGGCTCGCGCGTAGAAATTATTTGACATTACAATAATAATGAAAAAGCAGCGCATGGGCCACATCCCAGATTAGCATCACACACGTGTCTATATACACACTTATATCTATATACCATACACAAGCCTTACGCAATCGCGCAGTAAGTAATTGTCAAGCGATGTTACGCAAGCGATATCACGCTATACGCGAATCCGCGGCTGGATACATATATATACATATACACACTCTTCCCTTTCACGGCGACCTCGACTGCCGCCACTCTCTCTCCCCTCTCGTATAATACAGAGAGAGATACACACAGCGGCATCAGCAGCAGCAGCAGCAGTAGCGCACGATCGATACTTTTATATAGGCGAATTTCTCGAGCGCGCGCACGCGAATCCTGCCTCGATGCCGGCTGCTGCGACTTTCCCTTCATTTCTTCACTATAACACATACACACGAGAGCGTGTATATGACGGCGGAGCTTTTACGAGCTTGCGGCTCTGCGCACGAGCTTTTTTTACGGCTTTATAGAAGCGTAATTTTTACCGATGGCTATGGGCACAACTATTTTTTTAACGAGTGTGTTCAACAGATCTATAATATCTAGATACACTGCGGACGCTGGCTTTATACTTTCGGAAGTTACAGTTAGCTTTTCCGCAAGCGATGTCGCGCGAGATTATTCTGCCGCTGATGCGATGCAGCCGTGTATTGATTGGAAGCTCGAGAGCGCGTGACCTTTACTGCCTGCGAGACACCGCTTAAAGAGCGAGCGAGCTTTTCGAGAGTTTGTTATCTATTGAAAATTGGATTTTCTTTTTACATTTTTTACGACGATCTGAGTGATATGCGCTTCGATGTGTGATGTGTATTTAATAAGCGGCGATGGATTTATTATTAGTGGTTTTGAATAGTTTCGAAAGCTGTGCAGCGTTATATTATATAGATATAGTATATACGGAAGTCTATAATTACATATCGCAAAGCTATGCGAGGAATGTCCGCAGTCGCGTAACTGTACAAGCGTCGCTGCGTGTATATGTCTTGGCTAAATGGCTTGAAACAGCGGTATTTCATCCATCTCTGATGCCGAGAATATTATATTACACGAAAACCGGATACAGGTGTGCACATATAGGTAACATCCTTCAAAATTCTCTCGAAATGAAAAATCGAAGTTAAAAAAAAGCTTTCGAAAAAATACTCCGAGTTTTATTTGAAATACAGATACGATATAAATCTAATGTCAAATCCTTACACCGAAAAATTGCACGACCTCGTCCTGCCAACGACATAACAGTATTATAATACCGTCGGTTATGCGCGCATCTCTCGCGTAATCGGAGCATTATCTATTACGCCAGACTCGCAGGAAAATCGTTACATCATAGCGATTGCCGTCATAGTATGATGTATACCTATAATAACCCCAAGTGCATCGAGTCGTATAATGTAATGTATGTGTGTGTATAGCGCTAAGGGCTTTTACGAAAATTGCAATTTCGCAGACATGCGTGCGATATTCCGAATAGGATTAAAAGCCATCGCGATTTTAAATTTACCGCCATGAGCTTGTGTCGCAATTACGGGATTATACATATACAATTTGCGAGAACGATATTCTCGTCTTAATTATTTTCATAACGGCTTTTGGTATAAGTTGATTAATACGTGAAATTATCTCGTCAACTCTCAATATTGCTATATATTATATCAAATATACATGAACAGATCGAAACATCCTTTAGCGAGGTAGAAATTCGAGTTTGTCACCAAAAACAATGTCTACAGTACAGGATATATAGGACACCGGTAATTGATTTTCCATCGCAATCCTCTCCAACCCGTTTTCCTTAACAACTCGCAGCAGCAGCGGCAGCTTACATACACGCAGCGATAACCGCATTACAGCCTAACATCGTAACGACCAAACAACGTCTCATATCGTACATGTCTCGCATAGCAGATCACAGAGAGAAAAGCTCTCTATAAAAGGGAGAGATATTTGGGACAGTGATAAAAGCTCGCGAGCTTTTTTTCCCCGAACAATTTCCTCGCCTTTTTCACACAAAGAGTATATTACATCAGAGAGAGAGAGAGAGAGAGAGAGAGAGAGAGAGAGAGAGAGAGAGAGAGAGAGAGAGAGAGAAGAAGCCGCCCCGACGGTGGCTGTGATTCATCCCGACGCTGCGTGATGTGTATTTATACGCGCTTTTCTTCGTACACGTCGCTCTCTGTGTGCATATTAAGCGCGAAGCTCTACTTTCCTTTGATCAGCCGGATCTGATTTCTCCGATTTTCACGTCGGGCATTTAATTTCTTTTTTTCGAATTTTGCGCCGATTTGAGTTTGCTGATGTGGAGTGCGAAAAGCTGTCCAGTTCGATTTGTCAGTTGAGATATTTATGAGAGTTCGTATAATGTGTATAAACTGTGGGAAACAAAATGGATTATTGCTCATCACGTGAAGCGTGAACGTTCACGGGTCATTGAATTATAGACAGATTTTGCTGAGATGATACTTTTGTTCGGGATCGCTCGGATGGCAAATTGAATTGGAGTATACGCTTTGAGTTAGTTTGTTAAATATTGAATGTAGCTGTCGACGAGGCACTTGTTTAGTTATACTTTCGAATCAATTGGTTTGCGTTGTAAAGCTCGTAATTAATAGATCTTGTTTCGTATATTATCTACAATGGTTATTTCAATTGTGTTTCATTCGTTAATTTTCACACGAATCATAGTTTAATACTAATATGATAGTAAATATCTGGCAGTTGTTACACATAAAGATGAGAAAATCGTTTAGTATTGAATCGCATAGTACGTAATTTTGGTTATAATTTTATAATGCATAACTGAAAAAGCAAATTATAAAAATATTGACATCCCGAAATACTGCGTGAATAAGCCTAATAATTTATATTTCAAAGAATTGAGCCTAACACTGACATGAGAATAACACCCTGCTCCTCATCAAAAACAATAATTGTTTTAAAAACACAAATATTTCGTAGTTGTAATTCCTACTGTGCTGCATTTCAAATTGAATGTCAAAACGCACATATAACAAAAATCCTCGAATCCCAATGATTTTTCAATTAAGGTTAACCCAAACAACAACTTTCGAAATTAAAAAGAACGACGCCGAATCAGTAGAACTGCAGAGAGCCTACTCAGACCATCCACAAAACGAAAAGAAAAAAGAAATATTCCACCATCCATAACTTTCAAGTACAATCGTGAATTGAATGGCTAATTCGTAGAACAATTCGAATCAGAATTGAAAAGCCCGTCGGGTCAAAGAACAAAAAAATTTCCATTGAAAGCTTCCGAAAGCCCAGAACCAATCTCTATAAGTACTCGCCACGATGTAGCTCCTCGAATACAATACATGGTCGCACGTGTGCATACCGTCGATAAACCGAGAACGCGGAAAACCGATCGATCGATGATTCCAATTCGAAGCTCTTTTGCTATCACCTGCATACACCTATATACTATATAATATATATCCGGTCGTCGAGCCATTGACCTGCTATCGCAAAAAAAAAAAATCCCTCGCGTTATCGGGCAACTCGGCACTGTGCCACTACGTATATACCGTCTGGCTACTGTGTGTATGTATACTGTCTTGCCGCAGTGGAGACACGGCGGCAGCCGAGAGAAACGGAAAGGAAACTCGACACCTCTGCGCGCACGTGGGGCGAGAAAGTGTGGGTGTGTGAGCAAGTATACATAAGTATAGCGCGCCATTGATGGCCCTGAGCTGCTGCTGCTGCTTCTTCTTCTTCCGCTTTATACCTGCGACACATAAGAGCGCGGCCAACTTTTGACTTATATACCTATATAAGATTGTCGGCCGCAACGGCGATAAAATTGTTGACGGGAGAGGCGCGACGCGGCCTTGTACGTAAATTCGCGTGTCTACCAATGTTCGATCGCGTGTGTGTGTGCGTGTCGCTCGCACGTTTTACGCTCGACCCAGTTTTTCTCTCGCTTTTTTCGGCCGATGTGTGTGTGGGTGGAATTTGATTGTTCTCTGAGAGAGCTTCTATATATGCTATAGTCTTGTATACGGAAGAAACTTGTCTGATTTTTTTACGTGGCCACACGTGTTTTATTTTGTGTACGTGTATTATATCTGCCCGTGTCCGCAAAGTAAAATTTTCATATTCTTGGAATGCTTGACGATAAGGAAGTCACTGTATGGATTTTTATGGGGGCTGTTTTACGTGGGCGCATGACGTCCGAATGGCAATGAAAATCGATGCTCTTAGCAGCGGGAGATGTTTGCGAGGATAATAGTGAATTTTTTCTGAGCTTTTTGTTTTGATAAACATTTTGGAGCGCGGGAAGGAGCTTTAAAGTTAAACAATAAACATTTTCGTATAGCTGCAGTAGTTATACTGCTGTATTTAAAAAACTCGACGCAGCTTGAAAGCTTCAATTACTTTGTATGAAAGTATAATATCCGATGTTATTCATTTTCATAAAATGTGATATACTTCTGTGGGTTTTAGGACTAGTTTGTTAAGTATACGTCTTTAGATAATATTCCATTCGAAAGATAAATAAGGAATTTTCACATTGTACGGCAATAAAAAGACCAACTGTTGCTAAGATAACCCAACGGTATCAGAATCTTTTTCGAGAATGCTTGTAGCGACTTTGGCTGTGGAATTATTCTTACGTCAGTTATTCACAAAACGCAAAAGGAAATACACTCGCGAGAATGTAGTATGTAAAATCTTGCAGCATATAATGAACAATAAACCAAATCCAAAACCAGCTCAATATCAAACACACCAGATCACATACGCCGGCACACACGCACACTTTTTAGTAGGTGATACAGGTATACACATGATACTTTACGAACTTGAAATTTCAGTTATGACTCGACTGCGAAGCCTTTCAAGAAAAAGCGCTTAGTCGTATACTCTCCGCCTATCAAAGTGACCGTATAAAGCTCGAGATATAGCTGCATGTGCGATGCACTCTAAAAAGATGCACTTGAAAAATAGCCGAGATAATGCTGTTGGGTAACGCTCGTGAATGCCGTGTAATTCTCGTGTGTAAGACCGACATTAGCACGGATTTATTCGGAACACCGCATTTGCGTTTTGTGAAAGTTAACAACGTACAATGGAAACTTTATTTTTGAGAATTCTATTTTCGCTGACTTTTTGACAATATATGTTATTGGCAGAAAACTGATAGTAGAAACAGCTATGACGACAAGTGCGCCAATCACTTGGAAATAATAAAGCGAAAAAGTATAGAGTTATTGTATTTTTAGAAGCTACAACGGTCGAACGATATGTTGTCCAGCTATATCGTTGCCGCGCGCGCGGTTTTTAATAAAACTCGTTCAAGGAAAAATGGCAAAGTCCGAAATGGAAAGCAAGATGAAATTGTCATGAGTCGCTTGTCGTATTTATAGCCCAGTACAGTTTGTAAACAGACCGCGGCTTTTTTCCCAACTATATAACACAAAAAAGTTTCCTCGCGAACTTCTCCTCACAATTGTATAGACTTCACAAACGATCGATTAACGACTCACGGCATGAATTTTTAACAACAATTAACGCAAGTCGCTTCGTCGCGTGCGTCGTTACTTAACGAGCCTATATGTATCGATTAAATTTTCCTACGATTCGTCAACGGCGAAAATCGATGGAACTGATGTGTATACGTATCCTCATAACGCATCATATAGACATAATATATACGAGAAACTTCACTGCACGAGTTTAAAAAAAACTGCGCTTTCGAAGATAGCGATCTATAAAATTGATTCAAACCTAAGATATTTACAATGTCAATTCTTCCGGGGCGACCTTGTGCGCGCGCGCGAGCGAGACTCCCCTCCAGTCTCTCCGACGACTTATATTCCAATACACACAGGGCCGTTCGTTATAGATATATATAGGTACACCTATATATTATACATAGTATACGTATGTGCACATCTGCATGCGAGTAGCAATTTTTCGTTCATGAATGAGAGACGCCGACTCGAAAAACTTTGAGTTTTTCTCCGCAAACAGAATTTGGCCGCGCGTCGTTAAAAATAGTGTCAAGGCGTTATTTTTAGTTCTATATACGGCGTGTAAAATGCGGCGGGAGATTCGATTTATGTAGATATATCTATATACCTCGAGGGGAGAATCAAATCGGAGTATACATAACGGCTTTTATTACGAAATCATTTCGGAGCAAAACACCGACAAACAGGTTTTGCGATTAATATTCGCGCACGAAAACCCGTCGCCTCTCCTCTCGAATTAGCAGAAACGAGCCTACTCTCCTCTCCGTATTTGCGTAGCCCTCGAGAAACACGAAGTAATTAGCGAGAGAAGGGAGCCGACTCTCTCTCTCTCTCTCTGAAGAGGCTCCTTTTTCTCTTCCCCGCGCTGACTCCATGGAGCGTAAGTATGTAAGCGCCTATAGGGGAGAGAAAGAGAGAGCCCTGACACGGATTCGCGAATACTTATATATATATCGGCATGGGGAATTTCGAAAGAGAGAGTGGAATATTTCTCGGATAAAAAATACAGACAGCAGACGCAGAAGCGGCGAAAATAGAAGAATTATCCGTGGCGAGAAGCGGTCGTGCGCTATTTAAAGATATTTCGGCGTTCGAAATTCCAGAGGGACAGATAGAGAGAGGAGAGAAGCGAAAATCCGGGGAAAGCACGTCGTGCAGATATAGAGTTTCACTTTCGAAAACTACACGAGCAGGTGCAAACTATATATAAGTACTCACTCTGTCAAAGTGGGCGGCGCTGCACAGAGAGTATAATATAGCTTATTCCGCTTAGACTGCACCTGCACTGCACGACTCACACTAAATGCACACTCACACGGAGAAAGAGAGAGAGACACTGTGCAGTAGTATTAGCGACGACTTTTCTCGACGCTTCTCTCTCTCTCTCTCTTACGCGCGCGCGCGCTCGACGAACCGGGAAACGCGCGCCTCACGTGCGTGCGTGCGTGCGTGTCAGAAGCATGGCTGTCCTTTCGAAAGACTACACTGTATATTGGAGTTTCGATGAGGAAGTATAGCAGCAGCAGCAACGACGAGAGAGAGAGAGAGCGAATTACAAGTACCGCGAGCGAGCTGCGCACCGGACGGCTGCTACACGGCGACTGAGTTCGCAACCGGCGAGAGAGGTACGGGCGCAGCCACGCTATAACACACTACTACTGGCCGCCACCGCAGCTGACGTCACAATCGAATATTTCGGATTTCGAGCGGAGGCCTCGCTCGCGCGCCTGCGATCGATATAGCCTTTTTCGCCGACTGCTATACACTGCTGCACACGACTATATACTATAACGCTCACCTCGACTCTCCAGCGCTATTTTCTCCTCGCCGCATACGATACTGCTTCGCCGAGCCGGTGTGTGTGTGCGCGCTCGCGTGTGTGTACATGAATGTATATAGACAGAGAAGAGCAGCTGCAGGATTTCGAGCGCGTTGACTAAATACACCGGGGGGCGCCCGCGCCGCGGATCGATCCCACAAGCTCGCTCGCGCTTATTCTCTGCAGCTAAACGACACGACGACTTGCAACATGGCGCCGCAGATGAGCTTGCGCGGAGCCTCCTCGTGCGAGAGCTTAATTCCACGTGCGTGCGAGACTTGAACGTAGGCGCGTAAACAAAATCCAAGCTGCTACTGGATTGATGAGACGTTGCTGCTTTTCTTCAAGGTTGTCTCCGCTCGCTGATGATACAGGAAAAAATTGATTGAGAGCTGCGTGCCGCAAAAAAGAGTCTGCATTCGTGATGAACTTTTTTCGACTCGACGTTGATTAGTTGAGTAAGGTCCAAAAAACGGAGTTTTTACATGTTGGCGTCTAACCAAACTCGACGTCTCTCTCTCTCTCTCTCTACTTCGACGTTTTGACTTCTTGACAACTTCGTGCATATCTGCAATTCGAATGAACTTTATACATGGAAATAAAGCCTGTTGAAGTATAAATAATTCAAATGATAAGTTCGTGCTGCAGACGAATCAGCTGCCTTCTTAGTTAAAAAAGGAAAACAGAAAGGAAGTTTATTTTCTTCCATGACTTCAGTCAAGCTTGAAATGTCAACAATTCGATAGAATTAAAAAAATGCAATGCTACGAAGACGATGAAAAACAAGCTAATTTTAATCCGGTGATTATATACAAACGCAAACGCATCTATTTTCTTCCTAACGTATAATTCGTCACATGCTCGGCGATGCATGACTCATCAATGATAGCTGTTTTTGTCGCGCGCGCGCTGCAAGTCTGTGCGCGCGGGAATCGATGCGAGATCTTTACGTCACGAGCTTCCTCCGCGATGGACTTACTTCCACGTAAATGACATAAGACGCTACGGACGAATACTTATAAGAGATGCAGTTGAATAACTCGCCGCACACACGTCATAATCGTCTTGCGAGCCGTTGCGCATGTCGATCGATTCGTTTATTGCACAATTATCATTTACGAAATGAAACTTTCTTTCTCCTGGCTTTGTATACATTTAAATAAACTTCTTTTTATTATCGAGTAAAAAGTACTGTACAAAACATTATTTCATTTCAACCTCGTCGGTTAAACTTAGTCAATCTTCTTGCACTGTTCTTCGACGTATTTCACGGCGAGCTCCTGGATGCGAGAGACGTTCTCCGGCGTTCCGTGCTTGCCCTCGAAGTCGATGTACTTCTTGAATAGCACCTTCATCTTTTTCGCGGGCAACGCCTGCGTTATGGCTCGGTCCAATACTTTCCTGTTATACGGAAACAAATGAGATTTAGCGATAAGTTTTTTTCATAAACATGCAAATTAAATCGTTCTAGTGCATGCCAAAAGATTACAGCTTTTCGAAGAATTTTATACAGACAGAATACAATTTAAATAAGCGCGGTCAACGTTTGAGAAATAATACAAGTATTAGTCAATCTATATATGTTTGTTTCAAGTAGATGAACGCCGGCATGGACGAGACGCGCCGGACCATGTACCGCCTTTATCTACTTGCACGTAACAAACAGCCATTTCTATTGTTGCATTTTTCACAGTATAACGTTAAAACTTAAATCTATTTTTAAAAAAAGCTATTTGCAAATAAGTTTCAGTAAAACAATAGACGTCTACTTTTTTCATTACCGGATTTACGTGTTATTTTCTTACTTGGATTTCCAATTAGCTGTATAACGCTGCTCGTTTTCGTTACAACTTTACGTCCATTAACTTTTATATTATGAAACATAATTTTAAATATTCATTTTCGTGGAATTCAAATTTTTTTTCGAAAATTGTGCCATATTTAAAAATAATTTTACCTTGTTACGTAGTTACATAATTAATTATTAGTTAAAAGTTTCTCGAACAGTTACTCATTCAATTTACATGGAAAAAAAAGATAAAAGCCTATTCGGATTCCTTCTTACCTTGCGATTTCGATGTCTCCCGATTTGACCAACGAATCCACATAGGAAGACCAGACGTCTGTTCTCTTCGGATATGTGGTCAGGATCTGTTCGAACAGAGTTTGCGCTCGCTCCTTGTCGCCGAGTTTGTTCTCCAGCTGCGCGAACCTCACCAAAAGATCAATATCTGCAAGAAAAACAAATGGCATCGTTAGCGACAAAAATCCTACCGCGACTGCATAATATATCATATCCAAACAACAAAACTCACGTTTGGTCGCAGGCAGCGACTGCAGAGCTCTCTGCATGATGTGCCTGCTCTTGTCCTTCATGCCGATCTTCAGTAGTGCAGCTCCACAGCTGATCCACGTATCCGGGTTCTGCTTGAACTTGGCGATCATCGCACTGGTCAGCTTCTCCAGATCGGCCTGCCTACCAGCGTCACCATGGACGGTCAGCATGTGCGTGTACACTTTCTGTGCGTCGTTAGTCTTGATGGCCTCCTGGAACACCTCGTTAAGCGACTCGGCGCTACCGAATCGCGACTCGAGGTTCAGCCAAGCCTGCCAGACGTTCAGCCGCTCGTCCTCCTCACGGAAGTTGATAGTCTTGAGGGCTCGTCTCGCCACTGCCCGAGCCTTCTCGATCTCCGTCGCCTGCAGGTGGTACGCCATGTACTGCATCCAGACGAGTGAGCTGTCCGGGCTCGAGAGCACCAGCCGATCGAATTGGTCGACCGTCTGAGGTACCTGGCAGCTGGCAAGCGCCTCCTCGCGCTCACGTATTTCGCGCTCTTTCAGTCGCTCCTGTTCTCGCCTCTCAGCCGGTGTCAGCTTCTTCTTCTTCGGCTTCGAGGATTCCTCCGTCTGATCCTCGTCCTCGCTCGAACTCGAGCTCTCCTGAGCCGTCTGACGGGTCGTCGAGCTGTCCCACTGGAAGCCGCACTCGGGAATGGCCAGGGTTTGTGTTGGCTTTTTATTTTCAGTCTTTGCGGCTGGTTCGGCTTCCTCCTCTAAAGCTTCGTCATCGTCCGAGCTCTCTGCGGATTTTATCACTGGCTCGTTCCTCTTCCTCTTGTTGGATTTCTTCTCGTCGACTGGTTCAGCTGTTTTTGCTTTCTTCTTTTCCATTGGTTTCGTGGGTTCAACTGGTTCTTTCTGCGCCTGCTTCCTCTTCGGCTTCTCTTCTACTTCTTCCTTGACCTTGGACGTCTTTGATTTCTTGGCCGTAGAAACCTTTTCATCGCCGTTCTCAGCTTTCAGCTTGCGCTTCTGCGGTTTTTCCAATTCACGTGGAATGCGAGTTTCGAACGAAGATTTCAGCATACATATGGGCAGGAGTATGTCCGCGTCTTCGCCGTTCAGTACACCGTAACATCTTACTTTGTCTCGAATTTGATACGGCGTCAAATCTGGAACGATGTCGTTCAGGTGTCTCCTAGATGGTAAGGTAACCAACGTACCTTTCCCTTGACCTTTGAGAACCACGAGCACAAACCAGTCTGTGACCAATACGACCTCTCCTCTCAGCTGCACCCCTAGTGGGATCTTTGCTAGTTTGTTCTGCTTTATATTTATGCCGTTCATAATGTTGTGGATCAACGTTACTTCGACATACTCGTGAGGATAGTTTATCCACAAAACAGATCCTTCCACCTCTTGTCCTGGTTTAACGTTTCCAGTAAAGTGGCTCCTCCGGACGATACCTTTGACGTTGTTCTCCATCTTCAATATGAGACCATGATCCATGACACTTTCGACGATTCCCTTAATTCGTTGGCCTATGCTAAGCTTCGAAATCGGTTTACTAGTGTAGTAAACGTTCCTCGACAGTTCGGTTATTTTGTTGAGATAGGAACTCAGTACATCGACAGCTGTCATCATTTTCACTTCGTGCTCCGAAACGGTTTTCCATACTTTGCTCAACTGCGTTGTCAAATTGATCTCTTGAGTATCCTTATCGACTTTCGTCACTTTTCCGATAAGTATTTGATTCTCGTGGATGGACTCTATGTTACCAACACTGGCAGCGGGAACCGTTCCAAACTGTGAGGACTTCACAAGAGGTAGTAAAACCTTTACTGACTCTTTGTGTATCTTCTTGACAGAACACATTACAGTGTCTTCAGGTTTCAAGTCGTTGATTTTATAAGTTTTCTCTGGTACAAAGGTTGTACTCAAAATCAGAGTTGGCATTGTAGAGTATACAATGGCAGTCACGGATTCTCCAGCTACAGTTTTAGATGCCAACAGTTTGCCAACTTCGTAGCACGGCGACATGTGACCCGCGGGAAGATATGCTGTTGGACCCTCTTCACCTTCACTTTTTAGCCGAAGTTGAACACCTTCAGCCGAGGAGTCCATAACAATTCCTTCGACTACATCTCCGATTTTGAACTTGGTGTGTTGCACTTTGGCACCTTTTAAAAGTGACAATATTATTCTGCTTTCTTTGACATGCACATCTTTAATGACTGTTGAGACTGTTTGTCCAACAACCAGGTTCCATTTTTCAGGTGCAGTATCATTGTTCAAAAACTTTTTTGGTATAAAGCCCTTCACACCATTAAAAAACCGAATCAGTATTCCTGCATCTGTGATTCTCGAAATTGTACCATCGTGAACTGCATCTACCTTGGCATCTTCTATTTTCAATAAAATTGGTAGTTGGCTTTCTACTAACGACTTCTTAAGTGTGAAAATGTTTTTTTCAGATGTTTCTAAAACTCTTGCTGTCACATTTTGACCCACTTTAAAAGTGGTCTTAGAACCTGGATCGGAAACCTGATCAGCAGGAACAAAACCATTCCTTTTACCTGCAAAATAGGGGTCATTAAAAGAATGCATTATTAAAAATATCAATTATAGAAATGTAAATAAAAAATTAAAGTCAAATATTCACCAACTAAGACAGAAATGTATCCATTATTTTTTATTTTAGTGATCTTAACTTCCACAATATTTCCAGGTTGTAAAACTGCTTTATTTACAGTTGGTTTTTCAATCACCTTCTTTTCCATCGTACATATGTACACCCTTGCGATCAAGTCATATGCCAATATTTTGCATCTGTGGTTAGAATTTTTAGTAAATACAGAATCAATTTTTTCATACTGCACTTCAGTACGTTTTAAGGAAACATATCCTCGTACACCCTTCTTTAATTGTAAGATAACTCCTCTTGCATCTTTGGATACAAATTTTGCTTTTGTTATAACATCACCAATGGCCAATGATTTTTTCTCGGGTTCTTGTGGCAACAAACTGAAGTATGCAAATTTAACAGTAGGGACAACGTAAAGAAGTGTACCAACTAATTCTTGTCCTTTTTCAAACGAATCCAGTGAGTTCTGTAGATATAACTGATTAATATAACCAATATTATTCTCACCAAACTCAACTTGCAAACCATTTTTTAACACTTTTTTTACTGTGAGAGGAAATTGTGCTGTAGGAATCAAAGAATCCAATGATGAAATATTTGTTTCAACAATATCTAAATGTTTAGCTTTAATTGAAACTTTAGCAGTGTAAGTATTTTCTGCAGTTTTTATATCCTTTACTGCGCATATAATTTGCTTTCCAGAATATAAATTAGTTTCTTCATCTGGTATATCTTTTATCGATAAAAATGCTCTAAAATTTTTCAATCCAGTTTCTAAAACATATCCATGATCTTCAACACTACTGACATTCAAGACAACCTTTGAACGCTTTGCCAAAGTACCTGGATTCAAACTTTGGTTGACCAATTGGGTTTCTAACGATACAAACACTTGTTTTGTTTTGGGATTGAATGTTTTCACATAACAAACTACGTAATCTCCTTCTTTGTATATATCTGACATTGGTTTGAATTCTTCAGATATTTCTTCATTCTTAGCAATACTTTTTAAAGAATTCGTATAACTTTCACTGATATCTGTCGCTTGCAATTTTGCGCTTATTTGTCCAGGAAGTGATACAAATGCATGATAGTCAGTTACTCTGAATATACGACCAACTATAACCATGCCTTCATGCAATGCTGAATATCTTAAATTCTGAGCTGTATTCGAAACCAATGGTCCATCATCTGCAGAATTTTCTTCTTTCGTTTTGTTGGGTTTGGATCTTGGTTTCTTTGTTTTAATTTTTGTTCGTTTCGAAAATAACTGCAAAAAATGTAAATAATTAGAATTCACAGTTTATTGTTATAAGTACTTACTTTAAAAAACAAAAGTTAGAATGTCTTACGTTATTTGAAGATTTGATGACAGGCTTTTTGCCACCACGAGGAAAACTTTTTAGTATCATCTAGAAAAATGATTTGAAAAATTTGTAAGTCAAAAAGAAATGCAGTGTTGTGAAGGAAAATACAAAGAAAACGTTATCTTTATATATGATTTTGTATGCACGTAGGTTATTTGCGGTTATTTCGCTACACTTGTAAAAAGAATTTTAAAGATTTATTAAGATTATAGAAATGCACGTAATTCAGGCAAATTTATATTAGGTAATAAACACTGCTTATTGTTTGGTTTACTTACTTTTTGTGTAGTTGAGTTTTCCCTCTTCAAAATAACAGGCTTTTCTTGTTCACGCTTGTTTTCTTTTCCTGATCGCAACACACTGTCTCACTGCCGTTTTGCCGACAGATCCAAGCCACACGCACGTGCATCTCAAGCTGAACACGAGTTTTTTGTAGGTTATGTTCTGCCGTGCGCCATACATATACAGGGTGGGCCATTTTAATCGATCCGCCAATCTGACCAATCCCAAATATCTCCGTGTATAGGTAAGCCACTGAGCGATTAAAATGACCCACCCTGTATATTAAAATTCGCAATATGGCGCTATTATTTGAATCACATTCCAGTAAATAGTTTTAATGACAAAACCAAAAAATTTGCAAATAAATGTATTTATTAACTAATTATTTTACAATAAAGCATCAACAATTTATGTACATTTACATATCCAATCGCGCATATTTATGAACATCATTCACTTCCAATTCAAAATTAGCTTTTCAAAACAAGCTAATTCCTAAAAATGTCATTATTTTTTAGTTTTCTTGTCAAGGGGCGAGATAAAGCCCCCACGGTTTAGTATACCATCTGGTTTATTTTCTCTTTTCCAAGGAGATCTGACTTTCAAAGCATCCGCTAGTTCTTTTTGCTCTTTTAATATTGTTGAATCAATTTCTTGCTCTCTAAGAGTAGGAATTAGTGGGTCTTTATCTAAATCTATTGGTTGATAAGGTTTTCTCTCATTGCTTTGAATCATTTTACCCTCTTGGTTTGGTTTTTGCAGCAACACATCATCAGCATATAATATTCTTGGAGGAATCAATGCTGCAGCTGCATATCTATGTTCAGAATTAAGAAAGTTGAACGTTGAACATGCTTTATCAACCGGTAATATTTCTGCTGAAATATTATGCGCTTTGAATAGATCTTTAAGATTCAATATGAATGGAGCATTATATGGATATTCATCATCTAATCCAATGACAAGAATATCCAGTTTTGGTTCAAGGTTCAAAAGCAGAGAAAAGGACGCCTCATTCATGTCAGGAGAGGAAGCAATGTTCCAACTCAATGTGGTTTTTGGAAAAATTACCATAGGTCCTATGACCCTAATTCCATTATTTAGTATAAATCCGTACTGAAAAAATAAATGTCTTAAAATTTTATATTCCGTAATTACATTGATTAAACTAAAATTTAATTTAATAAAGAATTACCTGACTGATATTATCAATCATGAGTCCATAGTCATAGTTGTTGTTCAGAAGCGTCACAGTAGTTTTTCCATCTCCTTCGTATGACTGACGTACGGATGTAAGGTGCATACACCTACATATATTTAAATAATATTACAGTAGCTATTGACCCATAAGTTTGACAAAATAATTTCATATAAGTGCCTTACCTTTTTAACAAGCTTGCAGAACTTAGATTTATCAACTTTCTAAATAAAACAGTCATGTTATCAACGCTACTGTAAAGCTACAGTACTAACAAGACCAAAATTCTTGCATAAAATTCACTGTGTTTCCGTTATAAAATAATTGTTGTGCACAACAAAACTTGTGCAATATACCAGGTTAGATTTAGACTAGAATCACACATCATTACATGCCTGCAGCAGAAGAGAAGCCGCGAGAGCGCGCCGTAACAAAATTGGATAGATAAAACGTCGCGGAACGAAAAATCGGAGCAGAGCAAGACCTAAATCGTCCAATCAAAATAAAGCCGACAGTACGTTCCCGTTCCTGACTCCCCCACCTCTTTAATTGCAAATCGCGAGAGCAGCCATAAGTGCGCGTCGCCATTTTGGAAGAGGTTACTTTTTTACTCTTGACTCTTCTGAGGAATTCTCAGCCCTTTTGCTATGGATATTTATTAAAAACCGGCTTCCCTACACTTTCATACTGTCATAATCGTTTGCAGGTTCGAACGTCCACGTGCAAATAGCTTTCAAGAGCAAAATGTCGCTGTTCAACAAGCCCAAACGAAACATCCGCCGTCGGCACTTCAACGATGAGGAAGAGGACAATGAAAACAGATCAATGGAAACCGAGGACATGCAGATCCTTAAAAACAAAGTTAAGAAGAAGGATAAGCCTAAGCAGACTCTCCTCAGCTTTGGGGACGACCTGGACGAAGGTGAGAAGAAGTGCAATTTGCTATCGTTATACTTGCGTAGACATCAGGCTTTGCAATGTTTCTGTTTTTGTTGTGTTCGACTCGTATCATTTCATTGATTGCTGCAAAAATAATGTAACCTACTTTTGGATGATTAGTAAAATTGTTTTTGTGAACATTTAAATGATAAATTATGCAAGATGAACTATATATAGTATATTTTCTTATCAACGAGTTACTTTACTGCAGTGTTAATTAGTAGTTGTGCTATATCATAACGATGTAATACATTTAATAAGTTCATTTTGATTAGCATAAGTTCTATTTACAGATTATAATCAAATTCAACTAAAAGTATGCAACACTTAATTTTTGTACCAAATGATTTTCGATATCTGTAGTAATTACACATACATATATATCCTAATAAATATATTTTAAATTTTATTATGAATTATCTGATGTTGACAGTATAAAAATTTCGATAATTTTCAGCTGATGAGGGTGAGGTTTTTAAAGTGAAGAAATCATCCAGAAGCAGAAGGCTGATGAAGCAACTCGACCAGGAGAGGAAGAAAAAGAAAGGTGAAGAGAAAATGCAAGTGGATTCTGACTCAACGAACATGTCTAATATGCAGGAAAAAGATTTAGAAATAAAAACAGATGATCTAGTAGTAAGCTATCTCTATGATGTTATTATAATAAATACTCTTATAGTCAAATCTTTATTATTCTCTTGGCCGAGGTGAAAAAATGCCAAAATCACTCTTATAGAGTGGTGTCCTTGTATTGAACGTTTGGTCTTTTTTCTCTATTAAAATTGAACTTGAATAAGGAAATCGCGCAGACTCTTAAAATATCCAATTTTAGTATCATATCAAATGCTAATGAGAATTTTTTTTAACAGGTTAAAATAAAAAATACTGGTCCAATGATTTTAAATGGTAGGGATGCCCTCACAGCTGGTAAGAATGATTACAGTTCCGAAGATGAAGTTGACAACCAAGGGCCTGTATTCCAAAATAAATCGGATAGATCGGAAAATATGAAATTTTTCCTTCAAAGTAAGATGATTGTTAATATTATTTGCAAAATTATATTTTGATAAATTGTTAATTTGTAATATTATTTTTCACAGGTGGTTGCATACCAGATGCAGCGATGATTCATGCAGCCAGAAAACGTAGACAAAAAGCTAGAGAATTAGGCCATGATTACATTCCAGTTGAAGAGCAAAGGTTAGATTTTTATTGAAATAATATTATTTATTTATTCAACAGTCAACATGCTAATTAAACGTCATAAATTGTTTAGTGATGAAAAGGGAACGTCTAGATTAGTTCGCGAAGAGGATCATGACCGAAGTGATGATGAAGATTCTCAGGAGAGAATAAATATGACTGTTGATACAGATGCTTTAGATAAAGAAAAACGACGACAAGCTTTTCTAGATTCGCAAGCGCCAGTAGTAAAAGGTAAAATAAAAATTTTAATAATTAAATTCAAAGTTCATGTAAATCAAGTATTTTTTGATAGTCAATAATGTATTTATTTAATTTATATTTACGATAATTATAATTAAAAATTCTTTATTGTACATACAATAAAATTTCCAATTCTTTAATCGCGATTTGAAGTCTGATCATTAAATAACTTGAATTCAGGAATATACATATTTTATAGTATTAATCATATTTTTCTTTTGCTAAAAGTGTCTGATGAAGAAAGTGAGCCAGAGGAAGAAGAATGGGAAGTTCAGCAAATAAGAAAAGGTGTTACTGGAGCACAGGTACCATACATCTTGATAAAAATTATTTTTGACTAAAAAAGCAAGGGTTAACACAATTACTTATTTTGCCTTAATATTTTAGATTGCAGCTGCCCATCAAGATTCTATGGTACAATACAACGCATTAGGAATAGGTCCCAGTCATATGATGGAATCTGGAATCTCAATGATGACGTCCACTATGATACCAGCAGCTCCACCACCTCCTATGATACAGCCACCAGATCCTACAAAATGTGTGCCAATTACTGCTGATGAAGTATTAAGTAAAATGCGTGAAAGGTACTGACAACTTTTTTCAAGTCTTGAATGTTTTTTTTATAAAGCCATATTATTAGTGTATTTTTAGATGTATGTGTTAATAGTATTTACGTCACTATGCTCAGGCGCTAACTGAACGCTAGTCAGTGCTATAAAATAGCATATAATACTCGTGTCATAAGTAGTAGTGCCTGAGCGTAACGAAAGGACTATTTATGTCACTTGTATCGTAATATACTATAAAATGTGTCATGGAAATTCAATATGGAATACAAATTTTAAAGAGTGTTTGACATTCCAATTGTTGTAAAAGATACTTATGATTACAATTTTAAAAAAGTTAAAAATTTATCGAATGAAAGTTTTAAAAGTTACTTAATCTTGATAACGGTCTAATTTATAGGTTGAATAATTTACGAGAAGTTCATCGACGACACGAATTAAATTATGATGCTGTGATACAAGAATTACTTCAAAGTAAAAAGGAATTAGGAGAAGGCGAAAGTCGAGCACCAGAGATGGCTCAACGCTACAAATATTACCAAGAGTTGCGTGGGTATGTCACTGACTTGGTAGAGTGTCTTAATGAGAAGGTGGGTTTACAAATTAGAAAAAAAATCAAAAACGATGTTAATTGAAAAACTCAGAATTTTTCCTAAACAGCAACGTGTTTTTTAACAACAAAAAATTAATCATTTAAATCAAACGCTTACACATTAATTTATATTCACGATTTTAAACTCTAATTTTATTTACTTATACCGAAAACTATTAAAAATTGAGAACATTTTGATTTGCCATTTATACCTGTATCCACAGATTTTATTTTTCTTTACACCATTTATTTAAACATATATGTATTCATATTGAAATGTATTTGTAAGTAAATTTACAAAGTCTCACCTATGCGAGATTGAATTTAAATTCAAACTGACGCTTCAGAAGGGTCAAATAGTCACACAAACATTTTTCAAGCAAACTAACAAGAAATCTTTTTTTTTTCTTTTTTTTTATTTATGACCAGCTGCCTAAGGTTGCTGCGTTGGAGTCTCGTTGGGTAGAGCTATATGGTGACCGATCGACGGAACTAATGGAAAGAAGAAGACAAGATACAAGAGATCAAGCTGAAGAAGTGACGAGTGCTTCAAGTCAGTTATTTTATTTCTTTAATTACAAAATATTTATGTTCTTTAATTCGGATATAATTTTAGACGATAATTAATTTTAAGTAAAATTAAACTGATTACAATTCAATTTAAAATATTAGTTTTATTACTATATACTATATTACTTATATTAAAAATCTTGACTGCATATAACAGAATCATTTTATTTATACAGGAGGACCAATTTTACGCAGAGGTCCTGAAGATGATGCGCGCATGAGAAGAGCCACGGAAAGAGAAGGCAGAAGAGCACGCAGAAGAAGAGCTCGAGAATTGACTCCAGTATTGCCCAGGCATATGGATGGCATGTCCAGTGATGACGAAGTTACCGAACAACAAAATCTTGTTTTTCGGCAGCTTAGAGGTAAATTTTGTTCCTTTGAAAACAAATCGAATTTCCATATTTGTTGACATTTTTATTTTTAGTAGAAAAGAAGGATCTCAAATATTTGATTTTCCACGTGAAGTATATGAATTTTTAGACAAATCAAATATTTTATGTTATACTTTATTATAATAAGATAAGAAAAATCAAACTAGTTAAATTATATTTTTATTTAATTACAAAATTTTATTTTATCGCTAAAAGAAAATAAGATGTGTGATTGAATAGATATTTAACGAAATCTGTATTTTTGTTCATATTGAAGTTCTTATGTCAGATTTACAACGTTACTCTAACAATCAAAAAATTTGATGATAGTTGTTAACTCACTTTTTTATGGGTGTTCAACTATACCGTTATCAGAATTATAGATAATCTTGCTTTGTTTATAAAGTAATTGGGAAGGAGTTTGAATTTTTTAACAAAGAATGGTATCAAATTATTATTAAAAGATATATTTATAGCTAACTTCCAAGCAGTACATATTAAAATTGCCAATGAAAGAATTACTAAATATTTATTTAAAATGGAGGTTTTTTACTGATCCATTAAAAGCTATATTATATATTACAACATTATCATTTCTGAAAACTTATTTTTATTTGTATGTTTAGATGAAATCGAAAGAGAATCCCGAGAACTTTTCGCCGACGTTGAAGAAGATTTCTGTACAGTTCGAGGAATTTTGTCAAAACTCGAAGATTGGAGAACGACTGATTTAGAATCTTACAATGACGCTTATGTCCCTCTTTGCATTCCAAAAATAGTTTCTCCTATCATTCGCCTTCAACTTATTACATGGAACCCGATTATGGCAAGTTCACATTTCTATTATTTACACATCCATAATGTTTAAATTTTTATTTAATATTTAACAAATCTTGAAGTAAATTTAGATAATAGCGTACCGCAATGATTGATTTTTATTTATATCAACCTTTTAAGGATTATTTTATCCCATTTTATGATAAGTAGTATTTCCGGGAATTCATTTAAAATTATCAATATTTATAGATATCAGCACGTATTTCCCCAATGTATAATGAGTTGAATATCGTTCACGTAAGAACGACTTATTCTGTTGTATAGATTAATGCATTGGCCAAATCTTTAATTTTTTATCCTCAACTTTTTAGGAAAGTGCTGAGCTAGAAAGATCAAAATGGTACAATACCTTACTTTTATACGGTTTGGATATGAAAGAATCTGAGGAATCACTGCGCTGTGATCCAGACGTGCGGTTGATTCCGTCGACCATTGAAAAAATTGTTGTTCCCAAATTGACAAGTATGTTATCTTTTATCGTGTATAAAATTGTTTCAATTCGTGTAGAATTGGTATCTTAAATACCTTAATTATTTTGTAGCGATTGTCGAGAAAATATGGGACCCAATGTCGACGTCTCAGACGCTTCGACTAGTCGGACTAATTAATCGTTTAATTAGAGATTATCCAAATTTAAATGAAACTAGTAAACAGCTGGAAACTCTTTTCAATGCCATACTCGAGAAAATAAAAGCGGCTGTGGAGAACGATGTTTTTATTCCAATATTCCCCAAACAGTTCGTATAACTTGTATATAATCATATGCTATAATTTTTATTCAATTATCATTAATTTTGTTATAATATCAAACATTTTAGAGTAATGGATACAAAACACCAATTTTATCAACGTCAATTTGCCATGGCAATTAAGTTACTTCGAAATTTGCTGAGTTGGCAGGGTCTTTTGGGTGATCTCACACTAAAAAATATCGCCTTAGGATCGTTATTGAATAGATATCTTGTCGCTGGATTACGGGTTTCACCTCCTGTTGATGCTCTTACCAAAGCTAATATGGTACGCAATTTCATTAAATCCATCAAGATATTAAAAATAAAATATTTTAAATCAAAATTAAAAAATAAATTTATTTTTAATAGATTATGAGCACACTACCACGGGCATGGTTACAGGGAGAAACGATCGAACATTTGAAAATGTTCGCGACTCTAATCCGTCAACTCAGCGAACAACTTGATCAAGCTAATCCAGCTCACAAGTAAGTTTTTAGACGACGTTTCGGCATGAATATTGTATATGTAAACAGGTTTTGGAATCAAGCTTAAATTATCGCCTAATAATATTGACTTGGTTTCACTGTTTATGTGTTTATGTTTGGCTACACGAGTATACTTTAGTTCGTTTCTCTCGAAAATTTTTGTGTGTATATTTAAAATTTGAATTCCGAAATACCTCGCATAAAATTTCATTGCAATAATTTTGATTAAAGAAATTTTTTTCACTTTATAGCGAGGCATGGGAGTACTCGAAATCTATCTTGAAGATAATCAAACCTCTGTAAATAGCCGCGAAGACTACAACGTCGAGACTTTCATCAAGTGACTCAATGATGTAAATCAATGGAATTATTTGAACGGTTGATGCGCGGCGACAAGTGGGACTCATCGATCGTTAAATTAATTCAAAGTAACTAATGTCTTCATTTAACAGTTTTATAACTTGTAGATACGTCGATTTTGAATCTTGTACATAATAAAAAATACGAAAAATGCCTATTAGACGAGTGTAAAGTCTCTCTGTTATCGGCCTTTTAGTTAGTCAGTTGAAAAGTGTCTCTCCCTCTCTCTTTCTCTCTCTCTTTCTCATTCTCGCGCGCTGATAGGTGAGGGGTCAGAAGTCCCCATATCTTAATCCTTATCTCTCTTTTCCTATTATAACAATCGCCGGCCTATAAATAGCACGCGAGGCCTTTCCCCGACTTTTGCAGCATTGACTTTCATCCATCAGGGCCGATTCCCTCGGAATCAGAAAATTTCGTTACATTAATATCGCTCGTCTCGTGCGTAACTGCTGCTCAGACTGCTGGCAGTGCTAAGTACTTGACCACTCTTGTTCGTTTTTCCATTGGCTCTCGGAGTCGAGATTGAGCCGCTCCGCCGATCGAGTACAAAGTATCAGTGAAAACAACGTAGGAAGAAAAAAATACGGCCTCATTGAGGTCATCACCGGACTTCTACAGAGCAGTCTACGCTCGCAGCTGCGTGACCTCTGTCACACAACATGAGGCGTCAAAGTGAGTTCATCGACGATTTTGAATAGGCGTTTATCTGATTTTAATTTCTTTTCCTTTTTTTGGCGCATTTAAAATTTGTCTAAATATACGCGTTAATAAAATTCTAGTAATTTGAAATTTGAATTCTCTATTTTTCTGACTAAAGCGAAATGTTTTAAAATTTTCATTTTCGAACGATCCTTTCAATTCTATTAAATAAATTTAACTGTTTTAAAATTTTAGATATAGATTGTTCAAAGAGAAGAGTGTTTAGTGGTAGTTCAAAATGTACGACAACTACCTTGTGCATCGCGTTTCTTTATTTTACTTCATTGACTTCCGAGAGTGTCGAGGCATTATTCAAACCTGGAAAAGAATACGTTTTTGAATACGAAGCAACATCAAGCTCTGGTGTATTGGTACCATCAAAAGCACAATCGTCATGGGGCTTTTCCGGAACATTGATAGTCCAGGTTGATGGAAACGTTGCGTGGATGCAGGTAAGCCGTTTAATGGTCTTTTAATTCAGAAACGATCGTCGACTTGCGTCATGATAATTAATTATTTTTTAAAGTTTGAATCCTTGAAAACCAAAGTTTGGAACGGCGTAGAAGAGCTTGACATGAAAAATGACACTGTAAAGTTAGAAGAACCTACAAATGATCTGCTAAAGCCTTTTAAAGTCCGTTACAAATCGGGACAGATCGAAAATTTTAGCGTAGACGCTAATGAGGCAGTATGGGCCACTAATATCAAACGAAGTATCGCCGGAATTTTGCAACTTGATTTGGCATCTTTGGAAACACAAGCGGCCTTTCACTCTGTGGAAGTAAGATACAAAAATTAATTGACTTACACAATGTTATATTTTTCAACAAATTATAAGATAATATAAAGAGTGTATTTGTTATTCATTTTTATATTTAATGTAACTCATTTTTATATATTAAATAATTTTTAAGGTAAATCATTATGGACAGTGCACAATTGAATATGTTGTAACTTTTGAATCTGACACTAGACGAGTGGTACGCAAGTCAGTAGATCCTCGAACATGCACAGGTCATCCCCATCGTACTTGGAGTAATGTGCCCAAAATGCGTTGTCCTAGCAGTGATCAAGTAATTAAACAATTTTTCTTAGAGAATATGCATGCGTCAATAATTACTTAATTAACTTTTATTAAATTTTTAATAGAACCCAGTATTAAAATCCAGCGAACGGTTTTATGAAATCTCATTAATTGATAACACAATAAAGCTTCTAAGTGTTAATGCTACTGGTGAAATTTATGTACAACCATTCCAAAGCCTTGGAGAAGCTCAATTTTTAATCAACAAGTGAGTTACAAGAAGAAAAATATAATTTCTTAGTATAAACACTCTAATACTAATATGTACATCAATTTTCAGTCAAAAAATAAGATTGATATCAGAGAAAGATAAAAAAGTGACTATTAAATCAGTAAATTTTCAAACAAAGCATTTACAGCATGAGCTTCCTGCTGATGATTTAACTCAAGGTAAAGGAACTCCAGATAAAGCAACTATTTTTAAATCTGTAAGTACTACTTGTTTTCTTACATAAAAATATCTAAAGTTGGTACCACATAAATGTATAAAACTTTTCTCAACAAACATTTTTATTCAGATCAGCAGGCTTTTGGATCGCTTGAGTCAAAGATTAGAAAATCCTGGCTTGGATACTGAAATTAATAATCTGCATAATACAACGATTTCCGTTTTGTTATATTACCTTGGCATGTTGAACAGAGTTGATTTACAAGCTGCTTTTAATGATATATCTGGAACTAGTTACAAGGAAGAAACTGTGAGGTAAATTTTACTTCTTGCAGGAAAAGCTTTATTTATGAACCAAGAAGTCCTTGAATTTTAAAGTTTATATTTTCAAATTTCAGAAACATGTTTCTGGAAGCGATACCACAAGTGGGAACCACAGAAGCAGCCATGTTTGTATTAGAACTTATTCAGTCACAAACAGTTTCAGATATAACTGCAATACAATTGTTAACACACCTTCCCTTCCACATTCGTAAGCCTGATGTACAGTTACTCTTAGGTCTTCAACCTTTGCTGAATCTTCACAACAAAATAGCTCCAGAAATACAGCATACAGGAATACTTACTTTTGGAACTTTGGTTTACAAGACTTGCCTCTCATTCTGCCCGTATGAAATGCTTGACGACTATGTTAAACTTTATTTGGATAAACTTACAGGTAATTTGATCATCATCGTATTAATTAATAAATAACATTGTTAAGTATACTGTATGCCTAACTTTTGTTAAAGAAAGCAAAGAATATGAGAAGAAAATGGTTTGGTTGGAAGGCTTATCCAATATTCAACTTGGAAGAGTAGTTGAATTCCTTGAACCAATTGCTAGTGGAAATAGTGCAGAATCTAGACATCTTAGGGTTCTTGCTGCATGGGCTTCTTTACCAACAGCTCCACTTCGACCTGATGTGGTGGGTGTCATAATTGATAAAAATGTACTTTTATTAAAATTTGTGTTGCATTTCCTTATTAAAACTTGTTTTTCAGATATATCCCGTTTATTGGCCTATTTTAGTTAATCGTACAGAGCATTTGGAGATGCGAGTAGCTGCATTAACACTGCTTATGGTATCCAACCCAACACCAAGCCGTTTAATATCTCTATACTGGTATCTTAAAGGAGAGCCAAGTCGCCATCTCTACAATTACTTTTACACAACTTTGAAATCAATAGAACGAACTAAATTCCCATGTTATACTCACATGTTAGTAAATACTATAAATTATAGAATTTTAGCATTATTTACATATTCTTTTTTTAAATTTATTTTATAACATGTATTACAGGGGTGGAATTGCTGCGCAATTTGCTCGAATCCTTCATAAGCCATTACCTAATGAACATATCATCACAGGAAACTACCTATTTGATTATCAAGATTCAAAGAGAAATTTTGGTGCTCTTATTAATGGAATAGTAATTGCTAATTCTCTAACAAACATCCCAGAAGTAGCTTATATTACACTGCATAACCATGGGTCTGGACTTAAACTAAATCACGTAGCTGTAAGTGTAAAGAAATCAAAATTTTGTTTTAGAAAAAGCGATTATTTTTCTAAATTAATATTGTTTCTTTTAATATGACAGTTATACATCAAAGCAGAAGGACTTTTACATGCGATTTCGACAAATGTAAACGATATAAGCTTTTCTACTCGTGTTGAAGATATTCTGAAACAATTTAAATTCAAACATCAACCAAACAACCCTGTGCATCTTGAAATTATTGCATATGTTCAACAAAAAGCTGTATTATGTTTGCACCTAAATCAAACAAATCTTGTCAAAGCATTTAAGTGTTAGTTATTTACTTCTAAATAATAATATTTCTATTGATTATTAACTAACAAAATATAATTTTGTATTATAGATTTGTCAACTTTATCTGATAGCACATACCATGTTTATCAAAGTATGGAGTTTCACGTCAATCAGCAAAGAATTCACGTTCCCTTAACAATGGAATCTATTCAAGTAACAGACTTGGGTACCAATGTACGATTAGCAGTTACTGCTACATCTCTATTTTCAATGAGCGGAAATTTCACTCACATATTAAATGGTCGAAATAATCATGTTATATTAAGGTAAATTTTCATTTTTACATTGATTATTTTTATAAATAATTTCGTGCGTTATTGATTAAAATCTTTTAAATTTTACAGAACATCAATACATGGGACCGAAGTTGTGGAGAATTATAATCCTTTTAATGATCTCTGGCATGCAGCAGAGAGAGCTCAATCCATTCATGGGTATTTACCTGTCAACATAACGTTTGGTTTCCAAGAAAAATTATTCTTTTCTTATAATACACCAGAAAACAAGTTAAGAGCTGGCTTAACTGCACATGTTAGAACAGTAACAAATATTAGAGGGTATAAAGTACGATCCAAATTAGATGCCCTGTGTCCAAGTTGTGTAGATTTGTATACTGTAAAACGTTTACCACATAAAAAAAATACAGTAAGACATTCAATTAAACCATTTTTAAGTCAACTTTTCTGTGGTACTAATAAAATTATTTCTTTCAGTCCAAGAACATATTTTTATTCAAAGCCCCAGAGCTAGGAGGATTATTTGGAGTAACAGTATTTGATTGCGAAGATAGGATCCCAACAGAGGAATTCATGATAGCTGATGTTTTATCTTCACACCAAAGTAATTGTCGCATTTGGCCTCTGTTAGAGACTGTATTACTAGGACTTCATTTCTTTGACTATTTGTCTTATGTGCCTCCAGTAGGCAGTTGTGGTTTGGAAGTATATGTCGAACCAATAAGTTCACTATCATCAGAGGTATATGATTCTTTCAAAAAATAATTTTATTCAAGCAATAATTATTTTTTAATAAATATTTTGAATTTCAGATCAGATTTGAATACACGAAAAAAGACAAATATCACATGCTAGCTTTGACCAGAAGACATCTCAATAAAGTCGAAATTCTTCAACAATGGAATATTGCTATTGCGTATGATGTGACAAGTTGGATTTCAGATACATTAAGAATTAAAGCAAGTAAAAGTAGTTCTCCAGATGAAAAAGTGATGAAGGTAGAAATAGATAAAATTATATTATAGCCTTATACTAAACTATCTATGTGTTAATTAACAGAATCGAATCATTCTTTTAGGTTTGTATTGAAGGAGAAAGAGAGACACCATGGGATTGGGACTTTTTGAGTACAAAGCCCAGTGGACCTTCCTCAATTAAACTCAATATAATCTGGGGCCCAGCAGATTCAGCAAAAGGAAAATGCAGTGGATCTTCATTACTTATGCAATTAACTGGTGAGGTGACTGACGAGCAAATAGCAGACAGCCAAAAAGACGTTTGGCCTTACAATGAATGCCAAGCCCAAGCAAAAGACAAGACCTTTGTGCCATATACTGAAGCTTGCTATGAAGCTTCTAGAGAAATGTCAACATTAAGAAAGTATAAAATATCCATTGCACATGAGAATGTAAGTAATAGATAAACGATATTTATATAAGAATTGATCTTTATTTATAATATTAATAATACGGTTCTCAAATGTTATAGCTTCCAGCTGGACTTTTAAAATTAGGCTGGAAATTACGAGCGCTTTACGATTTAGTTGGGGGTAACAGCAGCAAAAAATCTCCTAATGCAGATGAAATGTCAGTGATTGCAACATTTCCAAAAGATTCTAGTAGTGGTGAATTATTATTCAATGGAGAGAAAATTCGAACTGAATTCAGCAGTAATTTTATAAATAATATGTTGGTAAGAAGCAGACTACACAAATACATGGACAGTCCATTTTTAAGATCTTTCTTCAGTAAGTTTTTTATTTTATCAGTGTGAAAGTGCAAAGTACTATTTACAAAATAATAAAACATTTTGCATTTTATCTAGGCACATGCATATTGACTCCTGGTGCTATCAAATCATCAAATAATATTACACATACTTTTGAGCAAGACAAAGAAAAATTGATTCTCGCTCGATGTGATGATAATAGTCCAAGTTTTGTATTATCTGCAGTTAATAAGGGTGATTTTGTTGAATTGACACTTGACGACGAGACTGATAGAATAATTTTAGATTCTAATGGCGAAGGTGGTACTGTTCACAATCACACGAATCCAGTTCCGGTAGTAAGAAACTTCGAGTTTTCATACATTGGATCAAAATGGAAATGGCTTTTATAAAACATTTTTAAAAATTATTTTTTTAATATCTTAAAATCAATATTCATTATTTATTTATTTATTTTTTGCTAATTCAAGGGTCAGGATGGATAAGAAAACTGTTGATCTAGTATTTGCAGAAATTTTGCTTTTTGTTCATTGGTCAAAAGAACAAGTACTTCTATTTTACCCAAATTATATTCAAGAGTTTGTATGTGGATATTGTACATTACAAGATCCAAATACTGATGGATTTTACGACAAGCTTTAGTGATTATGGATTCATTATTACATTCATATATTTCCAATTATATTTTACTATAGAAATTAGATGAGTTTTGCTTAAATATTAATGCTGAAGAATGCAAAAATGTGTTGAAAAATATTTATTGTAGTTTTTAAGACTCTATTTTGCAAGTTTTTACCTTTTAATAAACATAAGTTTTTATAAACTAACTTTTAAAATTAAGTCCTTTTTTATTTAAAATGAAAACATGAAAATGTATTCTGAACGAATAAAATGCATTACTTTTGGTTACATATTTCGACGAGATTATACTTTTTATATGCAAAATATTGTGGAGCAATAGAAATAAGGCAAACTGCTCTTATTACTTCAACTACCACAGCAATGTCTGGATTTTTCAAATTGGCTTTATTACCTGGATTTTTCTTTGAAATAATTTTAGCCAAATCTTCTATGACATCATTCCTATGTAAACTGTTATTACTATGTCGACTGAAAAACCAAAATTAATGTAATAAGTACAAAAGTTAGATAAATATGTGGATGTGTGATAAAAACTACTTACTTAAAAACTATAGCAAAAGTTTTTGGTTCTTGTGCGAAATACTTTTCTAAAAGTGGATCTGCTTTAACTCTTATATCATCAATATAAGCTTTACAAACTACTGGAATTGGTAACAAACGTAACAAATATCTAGATTTTTGTTTCTTAGTTTCATGAAGATCTTTGACAACAGCTGTCACTAGTTCTAAAGGATCAGGCACACTAGTTTTAATAAACACGACATTACTTACACCAGTGTCAACAACCTGTAATTTTAAACACATATGTAAAATCTGTTTTTCATACTATGATAAAATCACAATATGAATTAGATGAATAATTTACTTGAAATTTCTTTTGAGACAACGGTTTTCCTGCTTCTGCCTTTAATTCGTTGATTTCTTTATTTAAAGCAGTGGAAATATCCTCATCTTCATCATCCTCATTGTCATTAGCATCATCATCATCTTCTTCTTCTTTTTCCTTAGCTTTTGCTTCTTTATTATCTTCTGATTGTTCTTTGTTTTCTTCAGATTCTTTGCTTGGTAACTCTTTTTCCTCTGATTTAGTTTCACTTTCTTCCTCTTTTTTCACTTCTTTACTCTGTTCGCCGGCATCTAACTCTGTTTCTGTATCTATGGTATTAGTAGACTGAAAAATTTTTTGATTAGCATAGGAAAAATTTTGGTTAGCATGAAATCAATAATACCTACTTGTTTGTCGTCTAAAACACAGATTTTGTCTGCATACTCCTCCAATAAATTATAAGCTTCACGAACACAATCTTTTTCACGAAAATTGCATGTGCAAAGAAAACCTCTCATTCCACATTCCAATGTTAAACGTTTTCTTCTCTTGTGATCGTTTCCATGATTGGAAAAATAATTCTTCCTCTTCTTTTTTCCTTCCATTTTAAAATTAGATTCTCGTCAAAATCGCCAAAAAATGTATAAAAATTGCGCACAATATTTTGAGGTTAAGAAAATATTTGATTCGTCCACTCGATACTAATTCACCTTTAAATACATAAATTAGACAAATAACGTTGACATATTTTTAAAACCGATATACGATTTTATTTATTTACGAGCAGTTGTTTAAAATTAATAATTTCTTTTATGAAAAAGTAATGATTGTCCGAATCCCTCCAATCTCCATTCTCCAATCCACGTTGTTTTTGATAAACGCGCTCGCAAGATCAGCCGGTATCGACGCTATCGACAATTTGAAGGCTGCATACAATATTATCAAATCTTATTTTAAATATAATAGTCGTAAGTACACGCAGTACCACGCGCGTATTCGATTACAATTCTAATATATGATTATAATTATGTCTCTACTTGTGGTTCACGTTTACGAAAATAATAAATTAGCTTCTTAAAAATTGTTAGTTATTAAAACAATAAATATCAGCTTCAAAGGAGAATTTAATAAAAAATTGTTTCACATTTGTACATTTATTATCACAAAAGAACAAAAACGTTAAATACAAGCAATTGATTTTCACCTATTTAACTTCATATCAGAGTTTATCTGCGCAGCAAAATGTAAAATAATCGATTGAACGATTCAAAAAGCCCCGCAAGCAGTTGAAACAACTTTAGGGCAAAAACGTTCTAGATAACAAAATACAAAATAAAGCTCTCGCCAGTGTTGAAAAACAAACAGTCCGAACAATATACTCTGAGCCAGGCATTCCAAGCTGCTCAAAACTAAATATTGTTGTGATCTTCAGTCTAATAATAGCCTCAAAACAAAGCCGAGCACAGTGCCAAGCGATCATCTGTTTGTCTGGTATTTTCCTAGGAAAGTTCTCGACTGAGCAGTGGTAGCAGTGTCAGGTGGGAAATGGCCGAACGGAGAGTTTTTCAAGGGTGTCGAACGAAAACTGACATGTAAAGCTGTTGTTTTCCTTCTCGCAGCTAACTAAAGGTACACGGCAGCTCTTTTCGTTCAGTCGTTTGTAGTTCTCGTCGCAGTGCGCAAAAAGTGTCGATTGGATTAGTGCGCGAGTCTCGTCGTGTTATATATTTACGTTAGCCCTCTCTCAATGACACACGGAATTCGTGTGTTGACTTCATTGTTTGGAAACCAATCTGTCACTTTTACTTTCAGGCTCTCAGGTGCTGTGCAGTGTGAGCCAGATGTGCGTCGTCGTCGCCGTCTTCGTCCGGGAAGTGCTCAGTACGATGAGAAATCCTTGAATTCTGCGTCCGATTGAACATTTGACCAAAGGTAAGAAACGTAATTTTAGTTGTATATACGGAAATTCGCGTGGGTTGTATTGACTATGTATATACAGAGAGAAGTGCAACAATAACCTTGCACTGCGTCTTGCTTCCTATGTTTTGATAAAAATATACGCGACCTATCGCAAAAACGTCATTTATCAGCAATGCTATTCTATTTTTTTCGCGTTAGTTTCTCCAACTGTCACAGATTAGATGATAAAAAATAGGAAGTTGTTGAACATCGAGTGATTTTGGTTGATAAGGCACCCGTGTACTTGACATATTGGAGCGATGCAAAGATTCATCCATGTATGTTTTCTCTGTAAGCCAACTGGGCATATGTTGTTATATTACCAAAAAACTGAGCTGTGGCTAGATTGCCAGAGTATAAATAGAAAGTCTAGAGTTATGTTGCAAGAATTAGTATAGGAATATTACGTAAGTTAAATTATACACTAATCAAGATGATCTATTTTCAAAGATGTGGTGTGTATGCAATGACAAATATTTGACTGCTTTCTGTGCTTAAATTGGTTCAAATCATTACATTTCACCCGCAAGCCTGCTTAGGTGAATATGAAAGTAGTTAACAAAATTTATATAAATATATTTTGAATACAATTCTAGTCAGTAGAGGTAAAGTGTACTTGATCGATAGATAATATCTTTAAAGTAAAATGGTATTTAAATTAAATAAACTGTGATTATAAAAAGAAATATTTAATTATTTAATAAAACAGAGTTTTAAGATTTGAAGTATACTAACATTGATATTATAAGTTAAATAAACATGTTTAAAAAATGAAATAACTATTTAACTTTTTTTTTAAAAAGAATAACATTTTATCGTTGTTATTATCACCACATAATTTATTTATGACTTATTGATCAAGCTTTGATAATATTCATGCAATAAAAATTGTAATAAACTTTTGGAATTTTTGGAACAAAGAAGCAGAAAAATGACATATTGGATGACTCACTTTATTTTTTTAGTAAATTCATAGCATTTGCAAGAATTTCGGCGTAATTGGTGATCCGTAATCGAACGCACGTTACTTATGTCGAGATCGCAAATATTTTGACGCAAAAATAAAATCGTGATATAAAAAATAACATTTTTGTGATGATGCTTAAAATCAATTAAAAATTTAAAACATGAAAAAAAAAGTGAAATTTCATTTGGATTAATTGCGTAGCGGATCACGTTCTGTTTTTTTAAGTGCTTATATTGTTTTCGTTAATGCGGCTAGTCTTATTATATATTGATTGTACTGACACAAAAGTTCCCCATGAATTTTATTCGTATACTAGACACCTGATGCGCAAGTTCTAATGTAGGGCACGAGAAAGGTTGCGGGAAATCCATGGATGTTGGTAAATTCCGTATTTACATTCGTATCTATGGATGAATTCCATAAACTAAAGCGCAAAAATCAGTTGAAATTAAACACTTTGCCAGATATGAAATCGTAAGGTAAAAGATAAGAAAAAATTATACGGCCGAGCTTTCTCGGTTCTTTAGTTATAAATAATATTTTCATTTTTGTATTCAAAACTTTTTCCCTCGCTTTTTCCGAGTTTATAAATGTACTGCATATTTCAAGGTTGATTCGGTATTTTCGTGCCATTAGCTGCTCTGAATCCAAAACAATTTTTATGTCATTAAAAACGACATAGTTTTACAAATAAGTTGTATATATTTTAGTATAAAAATTGAGAAAATAAATGTTTAAAACTCGCTTATTATTAAACACAGAATAATTTACGAGATAATAATAATTCACATTTATATTCTTGCATTGATCTCGTCAAATAATAAAAAAAATCTTTTAATACATGCACAAAATTAAAAGCGCGAGGTAAAATTTCGTAATTATCTTACCAGTGCGCCGTTTGTGCCGAAATAATTCTTACCAAATACATTTACGTACAATAACAACTAGATATCTGTGTTTTGGCAAACTCACAAGATTGGCATATACATATATCAATATTGTATATACCATTTAGGGAATTTTTTTTTTCGGTACTTATTTATTAGCTTGCGCAATCATAATAGAGATTCGAGTGACAATTTCGCGAAAAAGATAACGACTTTTAATTTGGAAAATCTTGAAGTACGTCGTGAGCTAGATTATTATTAAATTATTTTTATATAAATAGTAATTGTGTTAGTTTATTGTTGCTCATTAAGCAATACAGTTTTTTGACTTTTACGGTTTTTTTTTTCATTTATCAGAGCATAACAACAAAAAGAAACAAGATCGGTCGTTATATTAAATAATAAAACTAAGTGATAAATCTTCATTAGCTAAAAGTCGATCGTTGCCATCGCCGTAAAACATTATGCAATAAATAGAAACAGAAACACACAAAACACTCGGTTCGTTGCGCTATACTCGACTGCAACATTTTCTGACGCAACAGTCGCACAGGATTGTTCGTGATGGGCTTAGGGATTCCCCCACATCGAGCAAAGAAAGGAGCCGGTACAAATGCGCGGGACGCGCTCGCGGACGAGCTCAGTTTTAACCCAACACACACACGAGTGACTTACCTACTAAATACCTTGTCAGGAACATGATAGTAAAGACTGTCTATTTTCACAAGAAGTATAAGATAACGATATAGAGTCCGTGTGTGCTAAAATACTGCTGCATTAATAGTAGTCGTTGACAATTCATGGCTGTAAATACACCGTGAGTATAGTCGTGTGAAAAGTTGACGATGTTAAATTTATTCTTCTAATAAAAAGAGTGAGCAATATCGATAAGCGTTAGCCGATAATAAAATATTATATACAATGGGTGATTCATCGGGATTAAAAATACACTATGCGATATATACCAGCGGATTGAATCATGGCGAAGAAATTTCGACGGCATATTGCACAATATAAGTACAAAGAAAATTTAACAGAAATTTTTACTTTTCCCTGATGCAGAAATGGAGTCGTTCTTAGACCTGTTTGACACCGGTGAGAGCAAGCCGAGGAGGAACAAGAGCTGGGATGATTCGGAGAACGAGGAGAACGACACTTCGGATTCCAGTAACAGCAGCAACAGCACCTTCGAGGACAACGAGGAGAGACTGCCTCCTGAGCCGGAGCAAGGCAACGTAGAGTACAAACTGAAATTGATCAATCCATCCAGCCAGAGGTTCGAGCACCTGGTCACACAGATGAAATGGCGTCTGCAGGAGGGCCATGGAGAGGCTATCTATCAGATCGGTAAGAAAAGTGCTTGGCGAATTTTTTTTTATTCAAAAACTTATTTTGAAACGTTCTTTTGTATACTATGTGAAAATAATTTCAGGCGTCGAGGATAACGGAAAACTGGCGGGTCTATCGAGAGACGATATGAAGGCTTCCCTGAAAACCCTGAGAGACATGGCCGCGAGATTAGGCGCGACGACCAATGTGCTTCGCGAGCGTTCGACTCATCCGAAATCAAACAGCAAGCGAGCAAAGGCGAAAAATAACAAGAACGAGGAAAAGAGGGTAGCAGAGGTTCTGATTCGCAAGATTAGAAAGGACGATCGCGAGGAGTGCGTAATCGATCTGCGACTGGCGGTGATGGGTGGACAGGATGCCGGGAAATCGACCCTGCTAGGTGTGTTATGATACTACAATTGTTCAGAGAAAAATTTATTATCTTTATGGTATTGGTGGATTGTTGTCTTATCGTCGTTGATTTTTTTGTGTAGGCGTATTGACACAAGGAGAGCTGGACAATGGCCGGGGGAGATCGAGACTGAACATGCTTCGACACTTGCACGAGATAAAATCAGGACGGACCTCTTCGATATCTCACGAGATTATAGGCTTCGATAACGAAGGACACGTGCTGAATTACGCCGAACTGACAACAGCCGAAGAAATATGCGAGCATGCTTCAAAGGTCGTTACCTTCATAGATTTAGCCGGACACAGAAAGTATCTGAGGACGACACTACTAGGATTAACAGGTGAGAGTCATTTTTATGCAAGAAAAGAGCTTGTAAAACAATAAAAATTATATACTGATTAATCATTTATTTCATCAGGTTACTCACCTCATTACGTGATGCTAGTCGTTGCACCTCCCGTCAACGAAGTTTTACAAGAACACGTGGCCTTGTGTTTGGCCCTACGCCTACCATTTTTCGTTGTCGTTACAAAGGTCGACTTAGGCTATTGCGATCCTCGCGAAACCATTACTCAATTAGAGAATATTGCGAGGATACAGGGCTGTAACAAAAACTTTGTGCTACGCAGTAACAACAACGGAGATGCTCAGAGCAATGGTCCTGACATAATATCAGTATTTCCTGTTAGCTGTGTAACGGGTGAAGGATTAGATGAATTAACTAGATTCATACGAGATTTGTCCCCAATAGAATCGGTGGCCCCTGATTCAGATCCTGATGCTTGCTTATTTCAAATAGATGAAACATTCAGGTATTTATAAACTACTCAGATTGCTAAGCAATTAATTTAATTTGGAAATATGACGACTGTGGTACTATATAAAAATGTAATCTTTTCAGAGTGGCGGGATCTTCAGATCCAGTGTTAGGCGGGCTACTGGTCAAAGGAGCGATCGCCTTGGGAACAAGATTATTGGTCGGTCCATCTCCAAAGGGACAGTTTAGTCCAGTCAAAGTTGTAAGTCTGCATCGGAACAAGGCGCCATGCTGTCTTGTCCGAGCATCGCAGAGCGCCAGTTTAACACTAGCTCCTCCGACTAAAAGAGACCCCCCTTTACCGCATCTGCGGCCTGGTATGGTCTTAGTCTCTATTCGAGATCATCCTCGAGCAACTCTCTTTTTCCAGGTACGTTATTTACAGATATGTGAAAGTCTACGTAAATTATACCTTTTGTACAACGCTGTTTATTTACGTTTCAGGCAACTGTGATAGTTGTATATCACGCTACTGCAATTTACCCGGGTTTCCAAGCAACAGTTCACATAGGTAATGTTCGACAAACTTGCGTTATAGAGGGAATAATGGAGATTAAAGAAGGAGGATTACAAACAAACGATACTGCATCAGTATTGTTCAGATTTCTGAGTCACCCCGAGTATTTGCATGTTGACATGCGTCTACTCTTGAGGGAAGGACGTACAAAGGCGATTGGGAAAATAACTCAAGTTTTCCCCTTAGAAGATTAAAGTTAAAGATAGTTTTTTTTGCGATTTCAAAAAACAAAAGTTTTTTTTTAACGAAACCGTCTGGGTTCGCTATTTTATCTTGAAACAAATTTATCAGTGAGTTCAAGATTGAACTTTAACATTATAAATTACACTATTTGACGCTTTAACTACTTAGTAAAAAGAGATTGTTTGGATCTTTTCTCAAAATTTTTCTCGTAATAATTAATGTACACATTCGTGCTGTGAATTTTATTAAAAATCTCTCATTCGCTATATAAATATAAAATATGAGTAATGAAACCTTGAAAATATGTTGATACATATACATATATTTATTTATGTAAATTCTTTATACATGAAAGAGATATGAAAATGTATAAAGGACAAGAAATATAAATTATATAGGTCGTAATCGTAATTGAAGCAATGTGACGTGACGAAGAAATATTTAAAAACAAATTTAAATATTCGCGGTATTATGTGTATGTATTAAAGTACGCTTTGACATCGTGAGAAATAGATGTTTTTTTCTGGATAAAAAGAATATAGATCTACGTGAAAAAGAAAAATCTTGGACAATTTTCTCAATTGTTAATTTATTGGGAAATTGAAAAATATAAGTTTGTTTTTCTTTTATATTGTAGATATTCATTTATATTCTATAATACCATATATATCGTACTTAGACATTAACTTTTAGTTGTTTAACAAGGTTATATTATATACAACCTCATACTATAGTGTTGTTTATAAAGGATCAAAGATTATAATGTTTTAATAACATTGGTATGTTTTCTTGGTAATCTAATAGTATTGAATTATTACTTTTATTTTGTCCTCTTACGTTTGTCAACTAAAATAATTTAACTAAAACGTACGATTTTATTATAAATTTTACACAAGACGTGGGATTTAAAGAGGATTCCCAAAATTTTGTGTTATACTTATTTTTTGTAAAGCGTAATTTTTTTGTGAAACATTTGCATTCTTGAAAAAAGTAATAAAACGGTCATAACCACTATTTTTTGCGTTCATTCTTGTTAAGTATACAAATTTTTTATGATTTCAAATTTTATTGTTCAAGACATTTTCCTTGATAACAGTAACGTGGCCTTGAAAGGTTTTAAGTACAGGTGCGGTTAAAAAATGTTCTTGTGCTAAAAATCATTTTTAAAAGTGAGGATATAATAGCAAGGAAAATGAGTGAAAATTAAGAAAATAAGTTGACAATTGATTTTAAAATATGGTTTATAGAACATATAACATAAACTATAATTAATATATTTTAAAAATAAAAATAAATACCAAGTCAACTGAATACGTGAAGACTTCGCATATATATTTGCCACAACTTACAGTTTGTCATAGAAAATTTACTCCAAAATGCTTACTTATTCTTGGCTCAATAATAAAAAATAAATGGGTGGCTTTTCCGAACTCGGAAGTTTATGGTCTTACAACATATCGTGTTGTGTTTCTAGATGAATTTTAGCGTTCAAACGTTACCAGGGTAGGCTCATTACATCAACGCCTTTATCAAACCCGGTCTCATAAGCAAGACTCCCATCGGATTCGAAAAAATCGGATCACGATGATGGGATTCGAACCCACGGCCCCTAGAGCGTATTAAAAAACTATTCAGTCTGCGAAGCGCTCACGCATAATATTTCGTAAGAAGCTGAATTAAATGATGCATGGATAACAAAGTTTTGAACATAATTTGAATACAATGAAAATCGTATTTTTTTTCATTTCAGATAGTCTATAACGATTTCTAATTGCAGTAGTGTTTATTGTAATGAGTTAATGGAAATATAAGCTCTCGTTATTTTGGCTATTATAGTAGTTCTGGCACAATATACAATATCGTTTTAAACAAGCACAATTTGAAATTGAATGAAGCAGCATCTAGAGACATATATGTTTTTAATAAAAACTTGGATGGAGTAACAAAGTACAGAGTCCGAGTCAGAGTCAAGCAAAACAAAACTACACGAGTGAATAAGATATTCTTACATTGCAAGTTAATCTATGTGTATACTTTTACAAAAATCGTCATTAATCGTCGTCGCTCATCTCCCCAACTCGCCAAACAATATACAACTAACAGTAAATGTCATCTATTGAAAAGAAGTATTAATGCCAGGATTTGAGTCGGGTTCAGGGTCGTTTTTTATCGGGCCAGACCACATCCTCGATCCAATCAAGGTAGAACATGACGGATGTATAAATGGCTGGTATGGCGCTGCCACATCCTTGGCCGAAAGAGGTGATTCCGAGAACTGTGCTCGAGACCATCGACAGAAGCAGAAGAGGACCTCCGCTGTCGCCCTGACAGGCATCCGCTCGCCTCGTCACGTTCTTGTCCAACACACAGATCATACTATCGTCCACGCCACGAGGCAACCTGTTTGTGAAGTTCCTGTACACTACACTGCACTCAATTTGGTTGATCAATCTGTGAAAAAATTCAAAATTGTTTTATTCAGTTTTTGACTTGTTTAAATCTTTGGTGATCGTGTTTTTCGGTAAAACTGAAAGGTGATCGTTAAAAACATGAGGCTTGCATTAGTGTAAGAAAAAAACTTGATATTTTTGGATATCAAAGTAAATTATATTTATTGGAAAGATTATAATTGGCAAATTTTATTCTTTGTTTGGCTAAAGATTAAAATGTCATTGTTTACACTTATCGTTAAACAATTTGTGCAATACAATTACGTAAAGCGTAAAATACGCAAATCAATTTTTTCACTGAACTTAACATTTTTCTCTCACGTTTTCATAAAGTTTAATACGAATATTTTACACTTCACTTTCAGATTTCACACTTATGTTTATCTATTAAGAGATCGAGATGAATGATTGAAATCCAATACAGTCATATCAATGTCATGACAGTTAGGGTCTAGTCGTATGTATAATTGTGTACTTACTGCAGACTAGGAGTCTTCTGGAGATTAGTTGATCCCTCCTGGTTGTCTAAGCTAGTCATACCCCAGCCTGTGACAATGAGCGACATGTTCAGCAACTGTTGCAGATTGGGTATCGGTTTCGTTTGCAAGCAAATCGGCATGACGTTGTTCGACACGTTAATCGCTCTTCTCAACTTGATGATGGCGATGTCGTAGTAGTTCATGCTGCGCCTGTACCTCGGGTGTGAGATTATCTCGCCTACTGGGATTCGCTGGACGTAGCCGGAATTGTCGTTCAGATCAGTCGTACCCAGTCTCACCTGGAATTGTTTTTATTTCTCGTGGAATATAAATGATTTTTAAGAAAATCTTTGTATAGATACAGTAGTTGCCGTACCATAGCCGACATGTATCTACTTAAACCGATGCCAAGATGGAGGATATAGTGATATGAAACAGATTTGAGAAACGGATTTCGCTAAGGCTTAATTTGAGAGTTATTTTCTGGTAGCATACGTGTGCGAGAATGGCATAAAATTACATAATTATCGCACCAATTGTAAGTATCGAAATTTACTAAATAATACACGTATTTTATTCCTTTGTGTCAGAAAAATACAAAACTGTCCACAGATTAAATTTTAACATAAACACCATTTCATCAAATTCTTTTTCATTTTCTCTTTCAGTCCATATAATAAACGGCTGAAAAATAAAATGAAAAAGTTATGCAATTTATTTTTCGAAAAAAGTCCAATTGGTTGAAATGCAGGTATAAAGAGTATACCAGAACACAATTGTAAAAGGTTTAATAACATCAGTTTCTCAAATTTGTACTTTTATTTGTTTCGAAAATAACGTATCTTTCTTTCGCGTTGTGGACTCAACGTTAATTTACAACAAGACAGGAAGATATTAAGAAAAATTAAAAATTCTGTTTATAAACTTTTTCTTTATAAACTATTTCTAGTATAAATAATTGAGATTTCGCTTCATAACTCCAGTGTATACGATCAAGTTTCCTTGAAATTTTCAGAGACCTAACATCCTCATAATATTATATATACAAAACCCAAACAAAATAAATATAAATTCTCACCTCAACAGGTAAAAAGTTATTGACGTTACTAACGCAGTGGGCTGCGGTCAAGACGTGTCTGATGGAGATAAGGGTACCACCGCAGTTGTACCGGATGGACGAGGGACTTGGATCGTCTCCCGGGTATCCCAATGCCACCATGTAGGGGAACTCCCCTGCGTTTGCACGTTCACCATTGAAGATATTGGGATTTACCTTCTCGCCGTCTTCGCCGATGATTTCATTCTCGTACTCGATGCAAGCTGCAACAGTATAACCCGACGAAATTAATCGCTTTTTGTGATCGTTAGGATAATGCGAATAACCGCATGGAGCCGCCGGTCAAGGTGAGTCGCGACTTTCAGAAAAATCGAAGTATTCGTATATAAAATTTTTGTTTCGCAGAAGCGATACAGGAAAAATTTCGCAGCTTATCGATGCATTATAAGCTCACTGAGGTGAGAAACGACGAAATTTTGAATGTCGTTTCAGAAGCTTCTCGTTTCGATCGATCTTTGGAGGTTGAAAGTAGTAGAGGAAGTTTCCCGTGATCGTGCATAATATATGCTAAGGAAAAATCCATCGAAATTAGGAAACTTTCTGGCCCACATTTCAAACACAGCAGTGCAAATTTTTCGGCGAAGACCTTCTCGAGATGTCAATACATACTATCGACGCGTGTGTGTGCTTTTGAATGACTTTTAACGGAAAAAACGAGCAAGTTCAATAGCACGAGAAGGCCGTGGCTAGCAGGGATTCTCGGTATACTTAAGTACCAATACGTTAAAAAATAACTGTGAGGCTTATCTGCAGATTAGAATATTTGCGCGAGAGGGTGTCGTCTGCACAACTTTGTTTAAAAAAATATTTAAACAGTTGCTCGGCCCCATTGTGTGTCTTTTCATCGTTATTTCGAAGTCGATGTTTGTACACGATGACGACTATACGTATTAGGAAATGCGTGATTCGGGTGTACCGTGTGTGAAAAGGAATCTAAATACTTGTTATGTAATATACGCGATGATTTATTGTCTAGTTAGCCGAAGATAGTATATATAATTTTATAACTTAATTTAAACTTGGCGTTCATTTTTATAAATATATACTTCACTGCAGCGAAAGTTTCTAGAAATTGAATAAATTAAGAAATTCCGAATACAAGGAATTAAAACTTTTTTGACAAGTTTGATCGTCGAAACAAAAAAGTAGAATCACTAGTCTCGTGTGACAGCAAAAAACTCATCCTGATTTGCGTATAATAAGAAGATAAATATATAGATATTAAGCGGAAGCGGTCCGTAAGAACCCAAACAAGAACGAGCGAATCGCTTTTCTATTTAAAGAAGATATACTATTATCGCATAATTTGCGTCATTAAAAGATCAAACATTTTCGACAAAAGATCGGAACAAACGCCGACGAAACGCCTTGGTTATTATACGTTAACTCCAAAACTGTCAGTGCCAATAATGCAATAAACGTATACATGAGGCTTTTGATTGATTGTCAGTATCAGGTATACGATTGCGTTGTATTATTTACTTCCTCGTCATTGAAACTTTCCAACTGCAATTTGCATCGAACTGTAAGAAGCGTTTCCGATAAATACCAAGTATAACAATTCTATAAGCGTGTAATATTTTATATTCATATTTTTGCAAAATTTTCTGTTATTACTGTACAAATAAAAATCGTTCCTGAAACCTGTTCTACACCGACAAATATTGTATTAGTCTAACGTACGCGTAAAAAATCGTTTACAATACACATCGTCGCAATATATGTACCTACGTCAGCAGGCCTTAGTCCAAGCTTCCCATTGATATTAGAATCGATGCTGGCCGATGTCGTAGTACTGGTGACGGTCTCCTCGAGCGGACAGCAAACGATCTCGACGAAGTTTTCGAAGCTACAGCGTCCAGTCGATGTTGAAAATCGTTTGCCCTCCATGACCTCTTTGATCCGCATAGGACATGTCGGTAGTGGCTTGCATATACCCGAACTGCCGTCTTCCATCCTGCAAACGCTGCCCTCTGAAAGCGAGCCTTATTCGTTCAAGTACGAATTCGGGAGAGAGAAAAATTAGACTCGCCGCGATGACGTAGAACCTTTTTCGATATGTCAGTGTTCTACGCCGTTTTCTGCGAGCTTTCATTGTTCCGCGGATTTAACGATTTTCATATATATCACGGTTTAAATTAAAAAACACAAAAATATGTAACATAAAATTGTTCAATATTGATTAGGTTGTATATGGTTAAAGTTTGTTATTTTTGTAGACTACCACTAATATACTGAGAATAAATCACCATGCTCAAGGGTTATTTCTAGATATAATATCAATACATTTCCGACAGAGGAATACCTTGTAATCGTACACAATCCCATAATTATCGCCAGCGAAAAGAAGTAGTCTTTTTCCTCATGCCAAAACTATACCTTAATATACACATTACAGGAGAGAAAAAAATAGGAAAGAAAAAAGAATAAAAACGTGCAAAAATAGTCAATCTTATTATTCCAGTGATTAACAAACCCATTAAAAAAAGAGTGAACAATAAAACGGCAGAAAACAGCGTAAAAAACGTTTTTATCGTAAAACTGCCGATTACATGTGATTATTATACCGTATATATTTTATACTGGTGTAAAAATATAAGCATGCTGTGCAAGAAAAAAACGCGGAATATAGCTATAGCAAATATAGAATCATAGAAGATATCGTTTCGCCTTACAATCAGAATTACGATACAGATGAATCCACTCAATTAGCCGCATTCGACGAAAATCTACTACAGGTATATACTTATACATACATACATAACATGCGACAAAAAAAATCGGTTCGATATATAAGCCAAACATTCGCACATTACTATATTCTAAATCGTATAATATAACAAGCTTGCATCGCTCATGTATATAATATAGGCTTTATCTGCTTTGACCGAGTACTTGCTTCGCCGATAAGCTATATATGTGTTGGATAATTCTGTATCGCCAGTAGCACGAAAAACACCCATCCCAGTCACATTATACACATCATCTCATGCAAACACCACATGGCCGAATACCAAAAAATGTCAATTCGCAAAAGCCGTTACTTCACGTGATCACAATTACACCTATGATCTACGATTGTGTAGTTAAAAATATATAAGCTGCACAGGTGAATGTATAATTCCAGCGAAGCGCACTCGTGCGTCGCCGGTCAATGTCTAATTAGCCGTGATTGAAAATACTGCCAGTCAGATTGGATCTCGATTGTCTCGTTTGCGCAAAGACGCAGTAGTTTAAGTTTTATTTCGCATCCGAGGATTGGAAAAGTAACGTTTCTCATCGCGAAGCATATAGATTCCTCGGAGTTTATCGAAATAAGTTATAAATTACAACGAGTTTATTTTTCAATAAAGCAGCTGGGAAAGCGGTGAAAATCAGGTCACTCGATATATAAACTTTGTATATTGGGTTACAAATAACTGTTATCCGGAACATGCGATACTGTTCTTTCTTCGTGACATATATTGATTTTGTTCCGCGTTTTTCTCTTTCTTTCTGGACGTCAATAACAAAATAGCGCGTGCAATTTATCGACTCTTTTTTTTACGTACGCGCTCTCATTTTCACCGGGTATAGAAATGTTTTCCTCGATAGTTTGTCGACCCAGTCGACAGAAAATCGTAAACTATTTTCACGTGCTGCCTTCGCTCGCAACTTTTACCAACATACTTAAGTATAAAAAACCATCACCATATATCGTTGCTCCTAACGAAAACTAATACATTATCAGAAAAGACCTATTTTATTAAATTGGTATTTTATAACGCGCCACAATAACAAAAATTCAATGAGGTCATAATAAACTCGAGATAAATAAATTTATATTATTTAAGAGCTCTGAAGATATAGATTTTAAAAAGGCTATTTTTCAAATGTATCAGTTTTCGTTAGGAGCATCGATATAACACTTAATAAGCCTCTATAATACGTAAATTCAAATTAAATCGGCGATGGCGCCAATTACCTATAGTTAGTAGCAACGCGCGAAAACTAAAATCTCCCGGAAAGATAAAGAAGCGAAAAAGAAAAAACCAAATAGCTTTGAATAAAAGAAAAAAAATAAGAGGATGATGCAGCAGCTGATGAGAGTCTCGCGCGCGATTAAACTTTAGCGCGCTGCACATGCGAGGCATTATTATTATTATAAGCAAAGCAAAAGGAGCGAAGCTGCTCTCCAAGGTGAGAAGCAATTATAGGCGCCAGTATAGAGTATAATAATACAAGCAGATGCATAATTCGTTTTTTTTTACCATAAAGCTCGTCCGCGGCGATACTCGGCAATAACAGGACCGACAGGTAGACGGTCAGCACCGCGACGGCACTTTTCATCTCTGTGTACATAATATATATATAAGTGTATCTGTCGTCGCACTAATGTGTATGGAAAAATCGATTGTATCACGTCGAACTCTGTGTTTGTCGGCGGCTCATTAACGAGGAAAGTATATATACGTATTATAATATCGACGGAATATATACACCTTTACAATATAACCGATCGTCGCACGTTCGGTTGGTCGAAACGCGCCGGGCGAACTGAAATCGTTGCGCGCGTTCACGCCGAGTTTTATCAGTCGTGGGGATTGCCGCGGCACTATTACCTATACATCGATACCTATAGAACACGACACTCTGCTCTCCGTGTATGTGAGAGAATCTGCGCTGATGATGCGCGCCTTTCGCTTTTATGCGCGCGTATGTGTGTACACTTACCGATCTCTGTGTATATAGTGTGTTGTGAGTGGGGAACGGGATGTAATAATGTATAGAGGAGAGCTTTGGACTTTCCCGCACGGATAAGGGCGGCTTTTTATAGTATGACGAGCGTAGGTACGTACGTAGTTATTTGCATAATTGAGGATAAGTAGTGAAACGGTGCTTTTCAGCTGTATCTTTCTTTCTCTCTGATGATAAGCTACTTATTATTTATGTTTTGGAGATTTCTCGAGTGTAATAAGAGATGAATAATTTAGTAGACATTTCGAAGCTCGAGCGGGTTTGAGCTTGAAATATATTATTCTAACGTGTATGTCGTATATTTCTATACTCTATACATTGGTTAACTCGCATAAAAGTTGAATTAAATCTATCAACGTTTTCATTGTGATAAAGTAACTTTGAGTAAATCTACATATATATAGCAATTTTCTATTCTCCGATAAATTATCAATTTTTAAAGAATTATAATTATTAGTATTATTTTACAGAGTCTAAAACAAAAGTTTTATTTGTTGCCATTTATTTTGGAAATATTCTAGCTTTCTACAACGTTTTTGATGATTACAAGAATAATATACAAAAATGATGTAATAAATACGTGTAACATTATTGAATCATCTTAATACTTATACCCAATTAATATAAATCATTGCGCATCTTTTGCTAAGATGACCCTGGTGAAAATATTGACCTGATTTTCTGATATATATAAATTTATTTACGTCATTTTTATATATAATTTGTGACGTCACGTAATTTTATTCCATGTTTTGAAATTCTTTAGCCCCATGACATTTATTTACGTGATCTTAGTATTTTATTTAATCACATAAAAATATAGTGCGTCGTCGCACATGATGTTACTCGCGAGCGGCGCAAGCGTATATGTGTACCAGCGACATTATTTATTTAATCATTAAAATAGCCTGTATTATACAATATTAGAAATGGTACATTCGCGATATTCACGCAAAATAATTAAGTTAAAGAGTTTTTAACCAGTTCTGAAAAAACATCGCCCGGTGTTGAAGGTGCCGAGCTAAAAAGCTAATTCCTTAAGAATTTATTAAACTATCGCATAACAAATTGCTTAACTTATCAAAACTCCTTAACGTTTCTACCTGCAGGCATGTACACATGGAAATATACAACATTTTTATTTGATATTTTACTGCAAAATAGTTTGCTCGAATTTTAACGAAACAGAGAGCATGTGATAATTCATCCTTAACTCCACTGGCAATAGAGCATCAGCAAGAAAAGGAACCCTAATAATTTTTGTTGTTCTTAATACGAATTTTTATCCTAATATGTAACGTTCATTTACTTTGTAAATACCTTATCGATACAGTGTGCGTAAAAGTTGATTTTACACATGCTCCGCGTACGGAAAATCGCAATTCCCGCCCCCTGATCGAAGAATACCGAAAATTGATTCTACACTCGTGTGATTTTCACCCTCGATTCACTCTCAAGCGACAAACTTCACACACTTGTATAGAATCAACTTTTTCGCACTTGTATCGAAATACATATACTATTTCATCTGCGAACTAAAATAGTCCGGTTTTTTACTTAATTTTCGCATGAGAAAATTGAGTATAGAATTATATCAAAGTTTTTTACTATTGTACTATATAAATAGTTGAATATGACTTAACCATCTCTCTAGCACCTACTGCTCGAGATTCACACGGAAAATATTAGTGTTATGAAAACTATCTCTGTACAGAGGATAAAGTGAAATTGGATTTTTTAATCGTTCACGCACAGCATTACCTTATCATAAGCGATTGCTTTGTCCCTGAGCCAGTCATTGTAATGACGCCTCTTATGAACACGCGTGCAAAAATCGCGCATTAATTTACATTTCAGCTTTCTGTCTGTACAAATCAAGCGTAATAGAGACCTTGCGGCATTCCCCCTATACTCGTCATATACATATATTTATATACTTCCAAATGTATAATAGGTTCGCTAATACAAATTTGCTTTATAAATTTCTGCTTTTGCTTTGAAAGACATCAGTCACGAGTTTTTATCACATCTAATGTGGCTTGTGGCTATAGGTAACTTTGTACAGTGTATTTAAACATTTGAATCATATCAGTAATTGATCAACTTTTATATTTGTTTTATATAGTTTGCTAACCTTTCCAAAATACATTTTTCGTAAGCGGATTTTCCAGACAAAATATAGTGTTGTCACAAGAACTTGCGATAAAAGTAATAATAAAGAACAGACAATTTATATCTCGTTAATATTCAAGATAGTCTACTACTGTTTCATAAACAATAATATGACGGCAACATTTTTTATCCAAAACGTTAAGCTCAGGAAACGGTAATTATATAATAATAACTTTCAAAGTTTAAAAATAAAATCATACATTTCATCACGATTAAAAAGTTAAATATGCGAGTATTTACATTAAACTTATAGCAAAATTACAATACTTTTGTCAATAAAAAATTATTTTATGTTGCTTAATCTATTATTTACACAGTTATAAACCCGTTATTGTTATATTGTGCAACTGGGAGGGGGGGGCATTTCTAAGGAGGGTAAGATAAGTTTGGTACATGTCGGAGTCGAGTACTAAAATTATCATCCGAGCTAGAAATTGCCTCCCTCCCCCTGGTTACCCACATCACTTTTTGATAAGTGCATGTAAAGACCCTTTCTTATTCATAATATAGGGGGCGAATGGGAAGTTGCACATTTTGAGACGTGCGCTTACTTACAGAATTCAATCACGATTGCATCTCAAAAATAAAATAGATAAAAGTAGAAAATGAATAAAAATTAAAATAATAAATTTCTCAATATTTTCAATACTTTTAAAATTGCAACATTTTTCAAAAATTTTTTAAAACTTTTGACGATTCTGTGGAATATTGAATTTATTACTCTGCACAGCAGTTTTGTTAAACACGCTCGAAATGGGCATCTTGCTATTAGCTTTATGATACATGAAAAATGGCTTATTATACATGCACGTGTTAAAAATTAAGACACTCTACATTTCATAGATTATCAAGTATATCGTTGATGTTGATAAATAGTATTGTCCAAATTGTGCAACAGTAATTGTTCATCGATCCAAGGACGTGCGTGTAACACATTAGCATATACACCAGGTACATCGCTACCACATCCGATACCCCAGGACACGATGCCGACTTGAACGTATCTTTTGGGATCCGTTTTCAGAGGACAAATGAGTGGACTGCCTCCATCGCCCTATAAACATTAAACAGTAGATATCACATGTTAAATTGATGATTAATTTATTATAGCGATCGATAAACTGTGAAAAAAATCGACAGCGTATCAAAGTTTTGTTTAGATATACTAGTTATAATGACATTTAATTACAGACCTTGCACATGTCTTCCCCTGTGACGCCACCAGCGCATACGAAACTTCGATCGAGTTCGAAGTTCTTTCCTAGTATCGTTCGACGCAAAGTTCGTTGACACGCAAATGGATTAATTATGGACAATTCAATTTTCTTTAGAATTTCCTGGTACTGTCCTTCCTTACCTGAAAACGAAAAAATTAAACATTATCATTAAGCTCTTTTACTAATTTTCTAATATCACGTACTATACAAAACTATCACTTTTTTCGTACTAGATTTTCGATTTTCAATGCAATTTGTTCACTAAAAACTCACCATAATCATTCTTACCCCATCCGCTGGCAGCGCAGCCAGCGACGTCAAAGTCGTGTCTCGTTTCGGGCAGACATATTATGTCCACGTTGTCCGCGATTTTCACTGCATCGCTCAGCATGAGAAGCGCAAAATCGTTTTGCAGGGATTTCGGATGATAGCGTTCGTGTATGACTATCGCCTCGATCGCTCGGTCCTGATGCGAAATACTTTCGTTCGTCGACTGGGTGTCCCACTCACCGGCCCTTATTTTCATCACTGTTATGTTTTTTCTGTGAATTAGTAATAAAAAGATCTATAACTTTTTGTTACTATCGATCGCCTTATAAATTTAGCAGGAATTGTATTGTTTAATTATACTGTTATTGAACTACCTTTTACGACCAAGATTTTTAAATCGTTATTAAAATTATATTGGAAAAGTAAATCGTTTGTTAATTATTTACGCGCCTAAAGTTATTACACAACACTGACTCCTCAAAATGAGTTACCGCCTCTTCAACATTTTCTTATATGCATCATTTTAAATTTTATAATTGCGATTGAATATTAATTCTGATCGGTATATTGAGTTATACACTATAGGGGCCCATAGTGTACGCAAATTATTAGATATTCATACGTTAATTAATTCTATAAGAAATTCCAAGATATGGTCTACTTAAATAATAATATTCAAGTTTAGTATCTATAAAGTAGAGCGACAATTAATAAGTGCTATATATACATTGCAAAAGTTCGACTTTCTCACTCCCCTACATAATATACATATAGGTATATGAACTTATTTAATTTTCAATTCTAAAAATGAAAATAACTTATCGATGTATCACTAGGGGAGATGCGCCCAGTACGACTAGCTCCTAATACGAATATTTTTGGGTTTCCAACTTCCAGCAACAGGCTACTTTCGGTCGGTTATCTGGTGCATAATTGTGGTGTATTAAACATACTTCGAGACCGGTATTTTACGTTTATCGCAGCAAAAGTTACGAAGAAATAAGTAACTTGTTAATTTCAAACGTGTCTTTCTTCCTGTAAATCGCTTATGTACATATGTCTAATAATTTGTATGCAAACTTAGCTTTATTAGGCCTTTGCGAATCGATTGGGACGTGGTAGGCCTCCTAACTATTATTATATGCAGAGTATAAGCTAAAACATTTTTATTTTCCTTTTGCCCAGTATGGCTAACATGAGTATTCCCCAGTACGATAACACTAATATGCTCAAAGATGTAGAAATCACTCACTTTCTTCTTTTATATATAAAGAATATGCTTTATACAAAGAATATAATAAAGATGATTCAAACAGAGTAAAGTGGGAAATTCGATAACAAAACCAAAATCAATACAAATGACAAAAATTGGCTGTATAGATAAATAAATATTTACAGTCGAAATAGCTAAATTACTGGGAGCAACTTTTTTCAAACTCGAAAAATGCACGTTTTACATGTATGCGCATAACTTTTTTAAATGTCAGGTTTGACCGCGTCATTTTTTTCCCTATAGAAATTGGACTAAGAAACACATTAAATTTCTGAATTAAATTTTTCATCGCGTTAATAAAATGTTACACCCAAAATAGCTAAGGGTAGCCGTACTGGGCGCATCTCGATTATATACTAAAAATCAAAGCGATCGAAAAATCCGAATAACTTACCCATAGACACAGTGGGCGGCGGTGAGGACAACTTTGCGATGTATAAGCGCACCACCGCATTGGTATACGTCGAGCTCGTCGAGTGTATTGAGCAGCACAGCGACCATCCAGGGAAACTCGCCGAGTTTCGCCTCATTCTCGCTGTTCTGGCTCATTATTTTGAGGCCGACGCCGTCAAAGTTGCGAACGCCGCAACCGCGTCTTCCGACTTGAGGCGATGGCCTACTCTGAGGCGATTTTACATTCGCCGGCTCGCAGCAAACCTCCAGGATGTCGTCGCACAAGCTGAGAAGATGAAATTGTGATTTTTATAATTTTGGTTTTTTTTTTCTGAAATATTTGACGCGGTTGAATGGAACAAGTGTGATAGAAAATATATACTTGCCGTTGATTCGAATTGATATTTGTCATGATGCCAAAATCAGATCGAATATCTATGAGATCGGCGCCATTGATTACTTGCTTTCCGTTTTCGCAGAGTAAGAATGATACGCATTCGCAAGATGTTGTTGATGCATTGATATTCCTGTTGCTCAACTTTTTCTGGGCTGGCTTTGCCTGACAGCAAACGATCGCCGTTAGAAATACCAATTTCAGTGTTAGCTGCATTTTATTGACTCTGTAAAGAGAAATTAGCATATAACAATTATATTAAAAAGTTGACTGTTATGCGACGCAAGTTTGAGTGAACTAGGAGTTTATTGCTGAACTGGGGAGCTCCGTCTTGGAAAATAGTCGCCTGGGTACTGCCCACTGCTCCGTCGACGGCGTCGACGCGACTCGAAAAAGTGCAGGCTCTGCACTATGCGTACTGGGCGCACTCCCCTATTGGCCTCGCCATTGGCTGGGTGCACATACGGTAGCGCCCCCATTTTCTGCCAAAACCCATATTAAATCTTATGGAGACAAAATAGTACGAGCGGACGCCACATCAGGCATTTCTCTGCCAACATCCATAAGAACACGTGTTAAAACGACAGCGCGCTGGTGTCGTTTTAGCTATCCCCTCTCTTCAGCTGCACCCAGTAGCGAATATAAGGTATGTTGCTCTTGAAAGTGCGAGCTAACACTTACTTACTTACTTACTATTTAAATGGCCGTGGGATTGTACTAAACTCCGATATGCCAGCGAGCTAACACGACAATAATATATCTCGCAGAATAAAGTTTGAATTACGTTTTTGGGACATCATTCCAACTTTATTCTACGAGATATTGACATATATAAACTTCAAACTTTGTAAAATGATATATAGATAATTAGGTATATATGTATATGTACTTTAAGGAGGGCAACTATGTCGTGGCTTATCGTAATTTTATTGTTATTATAAACAAATTGGATTTGAATTGACTTTCGTGTGTGCTCATAAGTGTTCATAAAAAATACTTACTATCTCTATAAGCAGGTGCTCAATAGGCAACCATGCGAAAGCGTGCTTTATCCGCACTAAATAATAATATGTAACTGTGTATATATTATATCCACTTTTGATATTTTAAAAAAAATGAAGGTTTTTTTCTTATACTTTTGTTATAGTTTATCAAAAATATAGAGGAGATGCGCCCAGTAGGGCTACCCTTAGCTATTTTGAGTGTAACATTTTAATAATGTGATGAAAATTTTAATTCGTAATTTTAATGTGTTTCTTAGCTCAATTTTTATAGGGGAAAAAACTGGCACGGGTCAAACCTGACATTTAAAAAAGTTATGCGCATAAATGTAAAACGTACATTTTCCGAGTTTGAAAAAAGTTGCTCCCAGTATGGCTAATTTAGCTATTTCTACTGTAAATATTTATTTACTTAACAAGAATAAAAATTATTAACATTGATTTGTTCCTTAAACAGTCCCCTATAATATAAAAATTGTCCCGATATGATACCCAGTACAATAAATAATTCGCAATGTAAATTAATGAATGAATCATCTTTATTATTCTTTCTATAAAGCATTCTTTATATATAGAAGAAAAAAGTGAGTAATTTCTACATTTTTTGAGAATATTAGTGTTAGCCTACTGGGGAATACTCGTGTTAGCCATATTGGGCAAAAGGAAGTAATAAAAATGTTTTAGCTTACACTCCACGTATATAATAATCGTTAGGAGGCCTATCTCACGCCCCAATCGAATCGTAAAGGCTTAATATAAAGTTTGCATAAAAATTATTAGATATACATAATAATTATTATTAGTCGTACGCAACATAGGAAAAATGGGGTGAGCCTCGTAAAATAACTTTTGACACACGCTTGAAATTAACAAATTACGGATTCTTTTATAACTTTTGTTATGATAAACTTAAAATACCGGCCACGAAGTATTTTTGTTAGACCACAAATATAAATCACATAACCGACCTAAAGTGGCGCCAACAGTTACTGGAAGCTGGAAACCCAAAATTATCCGTACTGGGAATAAGCCATACTGGGCGCATCTCCCCTATGTTTCGACTTTTAGGTGCCAAATTATCAGCTGCGCAGTAAACTACGGTCGATTAATCCATTGCTCATCGACATTTTTCTTCATTTTTTAGCCTATAAAACAAGATAGAAAAGTTCCGGAATAGCAATAATAAATATAAATTTCTATAAATAAAATTCTAATAAAAATTTCACCCTATTATTGTTATTTTCCCAAACAATAATATAACATAGAATCATATCATATATAATTATATTTTAAACCAAATTTTAATATTACTAATGATCTTTGAATTTCGCTCCGCAGGCTAAGTTTAATATAATATCGCTGGTCCGTACGAAGAGTAGCACTATTCAGATGTTCCACCGAATAGTAGCACAACTCAGAATTTGCCGCGAAGAGTAGCACAGTTCAGTTTTGCCGCTAAAAGTAGCACAACTCAC
>UCOJ01000673.1:0-75300 GCA_900474305.1 Cecidostiba fungosa
GTCCCAAATTTTAGGTCCAAAAAATGCGGAAATCGTGCATGTGTTACAAAATAGTATATTGTGTACCAAGGGCGTAAAGTGGGCTTTTTTAGACCGAGTGTGAAGTTTGCAGTACGAGTCGAGGTGAGCTAGGAGCCGAAGACGAGTACTGCAACCACACGAGGTGAAAAAGCCCGCCTAGCTCTTGGTACACACAATAGTTTTTGTAACGCGCGGACGTATTTTCACGTTTTTTCGTACGTGTTAAGCGAGGCTGACATGACTATTTTTTTACACGGCAACCACGCTCTTGTTCAAATAATATAGAAAAGCAAAATTCAATTTTTTTATAAATAATAAATAATGCGTATACATCAAAATGATTGCTTTTTTGCCCGTTAAATTTTTTTCCCCGCTAAATTAACTTTTTTGCCTGCCGGTCAAAACAGAGTCATTTTAGCCCCGATTAATAGGTACGAAAAACGCGCAAATCGTTCGTGTGTTTCAAAAAATATTTTTTCTAATATTAGCATATACGGGGCAGGTTGGCCAAAAAAGTTGTTGCATAAAAATCGTGTACAACTTTCTTGAATACAAATAAAAATCATGAATATACTATGGATGGAGTACATTCAGATAGTCGTTCTTTTTTTTTCATCGACTGCATTATGCTTCGGAAAAAAATAGATATGTAAAATCTTGGCCACATCGCCCCGGTCTCCCCTACTATCATTAAAATTCAGTATACACGTATAGACCGTATGATTCATGTTTCCTTGAAACTTTTATAGGATTTAAATGCACTTATTTAATTACAATGTCGTGCGTGAAATTGCATATTGACACTACTTATTTGACTATAAAAGCCGCAATATTCGTCAGCATGTTCTATTCAGAATCAACATGTGTCAAGAAGCTTTAATCTTTCTTCTTCAATGCGTAATATTTTGTAAGTAAATATTTTGTATTATATATAATTTTAATATTTATAAATCTTAAAATAAAATTCTATAGACCAATTATCACTCGCTGAGCCACTGATGGGCAAGGATGTCCGCGAAGCAAAAGCAAACGAATTTCCATTCGTAGTATCGATAGGCAATAGCACTGGAATAGGCAACATAAAGCACGTCTGCACAGGAGCACTGATCAGTGATAGTCATGTACTGACAGCTGAGCACTGTTTACTGGACGACAGCAATGATGAGAAGCCACTTAAATACAAGGACCTTTACGTATTAGCTGGTACGCACGACTTGTCAAAAGGTGGCAAAAGAATCGAAATCAGTAAGTGGATGACTTATCAAGAGTGGGCCGACAAAAATCGTATCACAGTTCCTAATCACTTGAAACGCGGGGGTTGCGATATTGCTGTTTTAAAGGTAAAAGGCAATAATCTCGCTCTCGCATATATATGTATTTAGATTTTTATATAATAGACAACTAATTAGTTTGCATGATATTTTTAGCTAGCTAGCAAAGTGGAAGATATAAAGCCAGGCACTCTATCTACTCAGACAAATGAAGCGCTAGTAGATACCGAGACCATATTGGCAGGTTGGGGTCAGTTATCGGAGAAAAGTGGAATACCAGCAATCCAGCGCACGGCCCGAGTAATGGTCAAAACGAACGGTTTTTGTATTCGGAAAGTCCGCGATAAATTCCATAACCGTGCGATAATATATTCAGGCCCACACATATGTACTAATGCGGAACCGTTTACTCTCATCCTCGGCGTAAGTTTAAACAATAACATTTGAATATTGAAGCCAGATCTGATTACTGAATAGTGTGCTTTACCGTATATATAGGGAGATAGCGGTGGTCCGCTAATGAACGACAAACAAGAAATCGTGGGAGTTAACATGGGTTCGATGCCAATACCATCAGAAAAGGAGAATGACGGTGGATTTCACCCGGGGCAAGAAGATTTCGTGGTGAACGTACACGCGAGTATCTATTATTTCAAATCTTTCATTAAGGCCGCTATGGATGAATTATACGATCCTAACCCCAAATCTGTAATATTAGTATAATTATATTCTCATCTTCTTACGCGCTTCTCTGTATACAAATGTATTGTGATTATTATGTCACGAGAAGTGATATGAATGTAGTAAATAATTGAATAAACAATACCGCTTGAAATAAGAAACACTGCTGTCTGATCACCCGTTTCAATATCGCTTTCAATGAAACTGCCGTTTTCCCGCTTTATTCCAAGAAAGAATAAAAAAAAGAAATAGCGCGGAAGGAAATAAACGTCGGATGCTTGGATTGGACTGCTTTGCGGATTGAGTGAGTTGGAGATTAACTTATTTGCTACTATACTTTTAAATAAAAACGTACTATTTTTTTAAAGAAAAACGTCACCAAAATATAAGATTATTTGCATAAAAGCACATTCTATATAATATTGTCAAAGCCTCAAGAGCGACTACCGGACACATTAAGAGTTGCTTTTCCTGACGCATTCTTTTCTTCTTTCTTTCGTGATGCGGACCTTTGTTTTCGCTGGTATTATAGCTATAGGTATATCCGCACTGCTGAACACACGATGCGACTTTTTTGTAAGGATTGCAATTTAGTTTGTATTCTCAATTATTCTTTTATAGGGGATATTATAGATAAATAAATTATTATAATAATGTCACAAAAAATATCGAATTTTGTCGAGTTTTATCGAATTATCGGCCGATATTTCTAGATATATTATTAAAAAATTCACAAGAATAGTCTTTTTGAATTTAAAATATAGGAAAAGCGTATTTTAAAAATGATTATGTATTTTATTTCGTTAGAAACAATTAAATGAAGACAAAATGAAGATTTGTTGTAAAACAATTATTTATTTAGAAGATTATGTAAGCACGCATATCACATATTTCAAATGATTGAAAAAATATATTCGAACAGATTCGCTAATTCTAAAAACGTTCTTATATCACTATGGTTTACAACTATATGATTCGCAAAATTATCAAAAATACAACGTATAAACGCAATTCCAATTATCCAATGACTTTGGTAAGTAGCTATCTCCTTACGTTATTTCTATCGCTTATACGGTATACATCTTAGGTTTTGTAACATACTTGAATCCTATCGATGAATATGAGATCAAATATAGCGTGATCTGATTGTAATCGTGTGTGCTCTAGAAACGTAAAATCTTGCGTTAAATTCAAATTACAACTATCACCAATTCTCAAAAATCAGTCTTGATCGTTTCTCAAAAAAAACCTTTGCACATTGTAATTATCAATGAAATATATTAAATTTTCTTGGAAAACTAGTGATAATGACATGAAATTTAAATTACGTTATCAAACTTCACTCGATCAATATTAATCACGTCGACGTAATTTTGAAAACCGTCAAAATCGACGAGTGATATAGTATATGTATGACGAAAAAAAAATCTACATCTCACGAAGTACGCGATCTACTCTTAACAAATCTCTCTCAAGATTTTAGAAGTCGATCCTATTTTTTTTGCACAATTACGTGTCTATATAATAAAACATGAATTCCATAAATTAAAAAAAAACCAACGCAATAACTTCTAAATATTAGTATATCGGTAACGCATCAAGATTCACCATCACACTAGAATCTAGGTCTGATTCCGGACCGTCTGAACGCGCCCTTCTTGACTCTCTCGCGGTAAGCGAGTTGTTGCCGGTAAACGAAAAGTGGCCGGAGTACATTGGTACCGGCGGCTGTCTCGAGGTCATCGGCCTCCTCGGCACTACGTTTTTCAACTTCGTCCTCACCCGATGGTGTACCAACTATCTCGGGATCATCCAACGATTCGGCGATTATCAGGTAGACCTGTGGAGTCTGAGCAGCTGTATCGATGTTCTCCAGGTTGACGGATTCCAACTGGTTTGGAGAACCGAATTCGGTAGCTGGCCTGGCGTTGACTACCGATAACAGCAGAAGGGCGAGGAGAGCTTTGAATACAGCAGCCTGGAAGAAATAAACATTATAATTAATTTTAATGATAATTTTATTATCTCGATTATATTCATGCGAAACTTACCATTTTATTGAAGTGAATTAGATTGTCTTTCGATGTAATAGAAAACTTTCGATAATACAATGGAAGAGCTTTGCAAGCTTTGTATAGTGATGTGCTTCTCGGGGTTGCTGTTTCGCAACTGCATGCTCGACCGGTCGGCTCCTAAGGCATTTATACAGGACACTGACGTCAAATGAGAGCACGCTAAACGTTCAATGACGCTCCAGCCGAAGCGATAAATGACCCGGTAAACTCGAATTATACAAACTTTTATCCAACACGGACGTCTTCGACGCGCTTGGTTAATTGATTGTATCGACAGGATCACGTTTCTGGAGCACTCTCCGTGCTGCCAGTGTATGTTTAAAAACAATGGAGTTAAGATTTTCGGTACACAAAAATAGAAAGACGTTGGTATCTGCTGTGTACTTAGTGAAAATTAATTAATTGTGTGAAATAGAGGACGTTGCCGAGAGAAAGTGAATATATTATTAGGATGATTTTTTGGGGTAAGAAAAAAAATAGGTGTATGAATCACAAGACCGTCTGCATGAGCAACAATATTGCACTAGTCACATGGAGATTATTGCCAAAGTCTACAATAACATCAGAAAAGTCTTGTGAAAATTGAAGAAGCGCACAGTGATGACGCGCTCGGACAGATTGTTTTCAAAAACTGGGATTCACGCATCACTTGCTTCCGGAAAAATCTGACTGACTTGGGTAATTACAGTAGCAGAAGACTATTAGAAGTGCCCACAGCTATTTGGGTGACTCACGTTCGTGAATCCTAATGACTTTTTTTTAATCAATATATAAGCTTCTGTGTCAAATATTATTGATATATTTACTAAGAGGAATTGGTGTGATTTTTAGAATAACATCATTAGTGTCAGAAGGAAAAATTGAATATAATCATAACAATATACAAATAATGTTTATAATTTATTTATTTACATTGCAAGTCTTAAAATCGGACTTACAGTCTTATTGGTTTATACATGAACGTTTTTTCTACTTATCTACGATACACAAGTATTTTACAACTAAGTTAATACTTTTCTCCACATCTGTGGAATATTCTTGATAAATTTGACAATGACGAAAAAGAAATGACTGTATAAAATTTCGATTCACTTATTCACATGATCTTAACGCTATTATTAATTCACAATAATAATGCTTGTGAACTAACCGAAGTAGATACCAAAATCGGGGTAGCCACCGTATCCACCGTATCCACCATATCCACCGTAACCTCCGTATCCTCCGTGATGGCCATGGTGGCCGTGTTGTCCGTATCCACCTTGACCATATCCGCCGTGGCCGTATCCTCCATTACCGTATCCCCCATGTCCATATCCACCATGTCCATATCCACCGTGACCATATCCGCCGTGTCCGCCATGACCATATCCACCGTGTCCACCATGCCCGCCGTATCCGCCGTAGCTGAAAAGATTTTTAAATACGTTATAGTCTTTTGTTTTATTTAATTTTTTTTACTTTTACGTTTCAGTCATGGAAATTATTTGAATGCCTTTGAAAATCTTTGTAAAGGCAGTATTTTATAAGTGATAACAAATTTGTATAATAAAGCTTATAATATATAAGCGTTTCTTTGTATTATGTGTATTATGCATTCAAACAATTAGCACCATTTAATAACAAGAGTGAACGGTATATTGTATACACACTTTTTAATACGGATGCTTATAAACAACTAAATCTGTTCAAACTTCTTGTTACGATGATGATGTAAATACATTTAATAAACTTACCCATACTGAGCTCTAGCTGAGGCAGCGGTTTCTAAGTCATCATTGGCAGCTTTATTGTCAGTAGCAGAAATCGCTACTGGAACTACGGCGGCACAGCACACGCCAATTAGGCCCAGCAGGAGTACAAGTGTCTGCAAAAATGTTTTTTTTGTAAAGTAACAATTTTTAAATTTTATGACTTCATTTCAAAAAGACGCAATCAAATTCGAATTTTATTTCACGAGAGTTTAATTAAATTTAAAAAAACTACTAAATTTTAACAAAATTAATATTTGCTATACACACAAAATTCTTTAATAAAAAAACACACGCAAAAGCACCGAAAAAAAACTCGTGTAAACACGATAGAATCGTCCCACTCACCGAGTATCGCAACATGTTGAAGATTTGTAAAGATTTGTAAAGAAATCCGGCAGAATGAATCTTATATATACGCCTCGTTGACCAGATCCCTCCCTCCACAAACATTCAGAAAGTAGACTTTAAATAGCGTCATTCAAGAGTAGCCGCTTGGACATTATAATATACGGGGGGGATTCCTCGATCTTGTGTTAGTTCAAGGATGATATTTTTTTTCCTCCTCGCGTTAATGAGGAGGTACATAAAAAAAAAATTTGAAAACTCGTGAGACAACTATTTATTATAATATATAATATTGTGTGTCTGAAGGAAATTCAACTGCCAGGGGGTTATTGACGCTTACAGATCAGACCATTTCAGAGAATCGTTTTGTGATTCATATGTGTTTGATTTCATCGAGTGGTCTACTGTCGATTTCGATTTTTCCAGAATCCCCCGCGTGCGCAATAGAATAAATATTAACTTTGTCTCTGTCTTCTGCGGCTACCGTTTTTTTGTTCCGCAACGTTTTCTCGAAAATCCAATCAATCATAGTAAGTAATTAACGAATGTTTGACTTGATGAGAAATCCTCGTATTTGCAGTGTTGATTTCTGCACAAGAATGTAGCGAAGAAATTTAACGAAAAACTATAATCGCAAATGTCCTGGACCATATATTTGACAGAATAATTGCGTAAACAAATTTTTCGTATTAAGAACCTTCGCACGTCGTGTTATTCAGTATATAATATACCGCAAGTGACCTCCCGCAAACTATGAATTAGACAGGGTTAGTGGGCATAATGATGTTTGACAGGTTGCGGTTGAAGAGGTTCTCCTTGTTTGTCGTCGCTTTAATAGAATCAAATATTATTTTTCTCGTGAAAGAAGACACGTGCGAAAATTTCGAGGTACGTTGTACATGACCTTCTTCAGTGAAGCTGTGGGGACGCACCCACGGTCACGTCCATGAAAGAGAGAGTAGTTTTTCCTTTTCTTATAATACTGTTGCGCCTATAGCGTATACAGATTTTTGTTTACTCTTCGGATACTCATTATACGAATTGAGGTCTTGATACCACACTATATAGCTTTTTTGATGCTTTTTAATAGATTAACACGCATGTTTAGTTATTATGGCGGTAACGATAAACCTGTTATAGCAGTTAGTTGAAATGCCAGAATTCATTAATTTGACAGGTGTCAGGTCAATTTTTTTACATATATTCATGAGACATTATTCATCTGCCGCGTATTTATATATGTTTATATTCAAATCAGAAAAAGGTATACGTGCAATTTCAAGCGTATAACACATACTATAATATATTTATAAGTGACAATTAGATATGCAGAAATTCAATAAAAATGTATAAGGTGACTGTTTTTGTTTATATATAGTTATTATACGGAAAGACTACGTGATTTCTATGAGGCAGCAATAATCTCTAGTGTAAACATTATCCTATAATTATAAAACTGATCAATAGCATTGTTATACATGGGTGATTTCATCGTAACTTATTATGCCCTGTGTTCAAGCCTATATGGAGCGTTCATCTATTCGAGAAAAAATTTCGCATAATTTTTATTGATGTATTTCATAAGATAAATCGAGAACATGTTATAAATGAATCTGCTTACCCTTATTTCAAACAAATCCACAAAATACACCTCAAATGTCAGTATTAATTATATTAGGCTATGCGATCTAATACACACCTAAATATCATTAACGCTGTTATAGATATAGGTATAACTTTGTACTAAAAATTATTTTATTCTGGTTTTACTTAATTTAGTTATACTTGTTTCACATATATTATTACAGTTAAGATAACCGTTCCAGAAGTTCTCAATAATTTATTTTGCTATAGAAGAACATTTTGCGTGGTCGGTTTTGGGCAATGGTTACGGCGGAATCACCCATTTAGAAAGATATTATTATTTTCAGAGTTTCTAAAAATAAGCAAAATTTATTAACTCGTACCTATCCTAATCTTATCGATTTTCTCTTTGTGTTATATGACTCATCAGTGTCTACATATCGAGAAATTCGCATAAATATATAGCGCTATACTATTTTTTCGTAACACAAACACGAAGTCTGAAGAGCGCGAGTTTACACGTACAAATATAGCTATAAGGAAAACATTCAAAAAATCACCACATGAATAGCTTATAATATGGAAATAAAATATCATGTCCGGACTCCGGATACTTGCAGTATTTTCTCTCGCGTCAAGTGTATTATTATCTCCTCGGGATTCATTGATCTAATAGGTATAATAATGATTTCCGAAAATCGAAATTGTCTAAGAGTGAAACAGTTTAATCATTTTGCAGTTTATCATTATCTATATATCTTCATTTTTAGCGATAAAATCAGCTTTGCAAAAGTATATACTTTCGTCTATATATAGGTAGTAAGAGTATAAGCGGCTGTTAAATTATCGCATTAACGTAATAATTTTGAGGATATTATAATATACCTAAAACACATTAAGTATATACGTGAGGCTATTTGCACAATGAAAAAACAAGTATCCCACAAAGAGGAGCATTATGAGAACGTTGACGCGAAGCGCTTACACTCAAGGATGACGATTTTTTTTCCATATGTGTACTTCAAACGGACGGTGCGTCTAGTATCTGTGGATCTAGTAACTGTGGCACAATAAGCATTAAATTATGCCGTGATTTATTTAGGAACTTTGTATTCAAATAAGATCGCAATTCTTTCTCAAAAACGGTACATTGCATTTTTTTCCTTTGAACTTGTTAACTACATTAATTAAAATTAATTAAAAGATACTTCCAAATTCTTAAGCATAGAATTTGATCTTCAACAAATTGTTTTGCAAAACGTTTATATACGTTTAGTCACACTTTGTATTCTGAAGCAGTTTATATATTCTCTTATCTGGTTAATTTTTTCACTAACCGCTTATAAAGCGACAATTTTATGGCAATGAAGTCATTGTGTGGAACTTATAAACGTTATTTACTCGGGAAAAAGAAGATTTAAAAAATGCGGTGCATGCATAAAAAGGATAGTTTTGCATTCAAGTTACCGAGACTGCTGATGAGTTAAAAATGTTGATATTATATTTTACGTATTGTATAAAGTAACTTAATAAGGTAGATATAAATATTAAAATGCAGACAAGACGAGTATAAGGTAATATACTTTTATTTTTTTAATTACAAGTTTTACACTTTATTATACATATCATTATGCAACCTAAATAAATCACATACAATTATGCACAAACAAATAATAAAACACATTTAATAAATGTTTTAACGTTCGATGAGAGGTCGAAAGGGTATACGCGCATCATTTCAAATTCAAAGTTATAAACAAAAATTAATAAAAGAAACTTGTATATTGTCATGAGAATAAAAGTTTTAAAACCAGCAATCATAATAAAATAATAGTTTTCAGTCTACCAAAAAATTTGTAAACAAGTGTAAAGCGTCTACGAAAATTTCTGTACTATGTTTATATACATTCTCAAAATCTTATTTAAACATACAATAAATTCACATTCTTTTTTATATTACCAATTAAGTCAGTAAGAAATAAATTCTCTTTTCAGTTCTTTTCTATTCGTAATTTTAGTTTCAGCCAATTCACACTACTGTAAAGAAATACTGTCCAAATTATTATCTTATGCAGAAGGACCAATACTATATGTGTAGACTACACAGTTAAATTATCTATATACGACGCATCAAGCGATTTTACTTACAGTAGGCCTAAACCTTCAGCTATCATTGATTACATAGATCTTGAAATATATTCTGCTATCATAAAAATATTTTTTTTTTGAAAAATTATTCACGTATCATGATACTTTAGCTATGAAATGATATATAGTGACTTTTTTTAAACAATTTATAAACTATAAATATTCGTGGCGAGGTACAGAAACAGTCAAAAATAAAATATTTCTAGTAATAAAATTAAACATAAGAAAGTTGACTATGAAACAATTAGGATAGCAGTCGTAAAATAGTTACGTCTTATGCAGTAAACTGGTATCTTAGAGACTAATCAAATTCTGGAGTACAAATGCCCATCCCATGGCGTTCTCCTGGGACGATGTATTTTGCGCAGAGACCGCAGTACCTGGATTGTGCTGACTTTACAATGTCAAAGAAAAACCATATTATTAGTTTAGACAGTCTAAATTATAGCACTGTACTATGTGCAATGAAAGATTATTTGTTGGAATGCTGTTTTGACATTTTAGACAAACAACGTGGTTTCTATTAATCGTCACATCAGAACTCTGTAAAATGACAATATAAACATGCAAAATTTTTATAAAATAAAAATTCATTAATTTTATTAAAATTGCAGTCAATTTCTCTTAATCTTTAAAAATTAAGTATAGTAATGTTAGTTGTCCAAATGCAAAAACTGCATCAACAGCGTGTTCAGCAGTAATAGTAAGCATGTAAACTCCTATCAAAAGTCATATTAGTAAAACTTACGTTTTCATCATTTGCTTGTCCTCCTAGGCGGTCATTTTCAGTTCGCAATTGCAAATTTGCCATAGAAAGAGATTGTAACTGGTCTTGTAAATTTTTTTGTGTTACCCTCATTTCTTCAAACTCTTTTTGATGCATTTCAGTTTGTATTTTGTACACCGAAATTATCTCCTCCTACATACAAAATATAATTAAATATATTTACATATTGTTTATATTTTACAATATTGATGACAGCATAAATGCTATACTTACATTTTCCTGCAATCTACTGTTATTTATATGCAACTGCTGAATAGTTATATTAGCTTTGTTCAATTCATGGCTCAACATATTAACTTCACTCATCAAATCTTCGCATTTTTTCTGTAAAATTTTTTTCTCTTTTTGTAAGGTTCCTTCTTCAGCTTCATACAATTGGCTCTGACGATCAAGGGATGTCCTTTCTTCTAATAAACTAGTCCTGGCTTCAATAAGCTTTTCTTTTTCCAGAGATAAAGAACTGCGCTCTGCTTCAATCTTTTCTTTTTCTTCAATAATCAATTTCTTTTCAAACTGCAGTCTCAATCGCTGCTCCAGTAATTCAGTTTTTTCATCATCTAAAATTTTCTTTTCTTCATCGAGATGTTTCTCTATATCAGCTAACTTCTGCGAATTCTCTTCTGCTGCTTTGGTTTGCATTGTCGCAAGTTTTGAGTTCTCGTCTTTTAATATTTCCAATTCATAAATAACAGCATTGTAATCTGATAATATTTTCTGAAACTGTTTTTGAACTCTAATAGTAGTTTGTTTATCATCGATGCTTTGTAGTTGCTCGTCAATCAATCGTTTACGATATTCACGCAATTTTTCTTTATAATCCTTGACCTTATCTTCTGGTAGGCTGCTCTTGGTTAGTACTTCAGCATTTTCGAAAATTTGAATAATGTCAGCGGATTCTTTCAAGAATTCATGTATTCGCATGTAGCGTGAACATTGTGCAGCAAAACATTTACCAAGTTCCCCTATTTTATTGTTATAAAATTCGACGTTCTCTTTAAGTAATTTTTTATCATCAGATGACTCATCAGACGTTTCAACTTGTAAATCAATCAACGGGAAAATCTGAAAAAGTGTAACAACTCTTTGTATAAATACAATAAAATTTAATAGCAATTTTTATAAATACAACAAAATATATACTTACATTTTCTTCATATTTTTTAATTTGCTGTTTTAAAGAGGTAATTATTTCTTCAAGATATTTTGATTCTAAATCCTTTTCACAACATTTTCCAACTAGGTTTTGTAATTCTAGAGAATTTGTCATGTCAGATTTTTGCTTAAATACTTCCAAATCTTTATTGGCCTTTTGCAACTGCTGACTAAATAAATCAATGTCAGTAACGTAACGCTTTTCCAATTCTTGCAATACTTCTTGAGTTTTAACGTGATTGTTTTTTACGGTACTTAGTTCGTCTGATAAAATATTAATTTTTTTCAAAAGCTCTTGTTCATTTTCTAGCTGAATTATGTCATTTTTCAATTTTTTCCCCTCTTCTAAAAATGAGGTAGTAAAACCAGTAAGAGTGGGAAGATTTTCTGTGCTAACATAGTTTGATGTTTTTAATAAAGATGCATTAACATTTTCTAATAAAAGACCAGGTGTACTACTGCTAGTCAAAGATGGTTCTTTTAACTGATTTTTAGCAATCTTCTCCTGAGAAATTTAATTTTTATTTAGTATAGAGTAAATATTTTAACATAAGTATAAAAGCAATATGAGTAATTTACTTACTCGTAACTCATTATTTTCCTTTTTCAAACTATTTATCAATGCTTTAGTTTCTAAAAATTTTTGCTTATGATTATCACAAACTGTCATGACTTCTTTTTGCCACATTGTAATGGTATTAAACTGCTCTTTAATGGCACTATTATTTTGCTTCAAAGTTTCCTTCAATTTAACATTTTCTTCTAGCACATTTTTTAATTTTTCCTCAATTTCTGATGGGCTCATCATTGAAATCATTGAAGTATGATCCTACGAAATAAATGAATACATATAGTTAAAATGAATAGAAGCAATGTCTTTTTGCATAAACTTACAGTCAGTTGACTTTTCTGCTGGATTTCCATATAGCTGGCCATCGCATCATCTCTAATCGATTGCAATGATGTATCGCCCAATACAACAAAGGATTGCTCCGAATCATCATTGACATTGATGTTGTTCTGCTGGAAGATGGAGCTTGCAAGAGCTGCAGGGCCAACCTCATTAAGTTTAAATTTGGGCAATCCATCTTGTACATTCAAACCCAAACTCTGCAAATGATCTTCTGTAGCAACATTTGGATTTACATTGGGAACCAAGCTCCAACGTAATCCGTCGCTAAATGCAGAATCTGTCATTGTGTCATAGCCTGACATGATATCAAGTAGATTTATAAACAGATTACTGTAAATGATTCATAAGTTGTACTCCTGCTTTTTTGTACTTAAAATATTTAGAAGCTCTTGTAACCTATAAAATTAAACAAACAATATTGCATTTAATGAGTTCACTTTCCCATGATGCACTTCTGTGCATCAGCAGTCAAAATAATTACTGGATTTCAAAATAACTAATATTTTTTATCTTAAATTTAATAATAAATAAACGTTTGATCGCACTGTAATTTACTTAATGCAAATATATGTCAATTATGTAAAAGTAAAAATACAAAGAACGAAGTAATATATACCGTTTGTTTATACACTTGTGTATCGTGCCAGATGAATTCGAAAAGCTTGGAATTATTGAGACAATATTGCCGAAGCTTGTTAATGGTGAATCTTCCTTAAGCAATGATTGACATCACATTAAAAATCACGAGTGCACCCATAGAGATCAGAGCATCCGTGTTTGGCTTGGCTTGGCTTGGGACGCTTAGGTGCTACTCCGTGATGTATCTATAACAAATTGTAGATCGTAGGGATGACGTTATTTATTTTCGTCGCATTACCAGATGAGTCGTACCCGGGAACTAAACTGAAGGTAGCTGCTTTAGTAAGAAATGCAAAAATCAAAAAGTCACTGCTTCGTCTTAGTTAAGCCACAAGTGGCGCCACAAAATACACGCGAAACCCCATAAGGCGGCTAAAATCGGAACTATCCTATCGGTGGTATTGGTAATTTGGTACCTATAGATAGATACACTGTGTGACCGTGTGACGTCTCGCTTAACAAATAATAACAAGGCGAATTACTAGATTTTTAAATTGTCCATTTTTCAAGTAAACTATAAGTATTATTTTTGTATACGAAAAATATATTTTCAGACAAGGTAAACAATAAATTTAAATGCAGTGTATAACTAATCCGAGTTTTATTTTTCTCTTTTAATAAATACATATTTCATTTAATTTTATATGATGTGAAATAAAAAAATAAAAACAATCTTTTGATCGATATTAGACATTAAAAATATATCATTATAGGTATTTTACATTAATATGTAACAAAAATCTTTTCAACAACTTAAAAGATATAATAGCATTTACAAATATATAACAGTTTAAGAGTTACGTATAAATAAATTAAAAAATTAATTATAAAAATGTCAATATTTTAAGAAAGTATAGCATATATAGTTTTTGTTCCTTACATAAAAGTTTTGCACTTTTTCATAAAAGTTTTTAAAGTTAGGAGAGATTCAAGAAAACGGGGTTTTCCCCATTATAAATAAGTTTTACAAATATATGTGTTTTACTAATAAATACTATAAAATATCTCAAATTATAATCAGTCAATTAGTGTAGCTTATTCCAGTATGTATAATATTGCTATCAAAGTTCGTATTTTTATAAAATCAATAGCATATCACTTTATATAAAAATTTGAAGTAGTATATAATATCAAAATTCATAAACTTATACAAAAAAACATGTTAATTCTGGCAGATCACATGTTACTTGAAAATTGTAAAAAAATTTGTTAAAATATTCACGTAATTTCTTTTTAAGAGCTGTTTTTCGTTTTATTTAAAACGACATTTTGTTATTTACGTCAACTTACAGCTTTGAGAGGTAACTTTGATCTTACAAGATCCCATGTAATAGTTGACTTATCATCTTTGTAGCATAGATCCATTGTAACATGCATGTTCTTTTTTGGACCCACAGCACCTAAGCAAGTTCCTGTAGCTATGTTGTAAATTGGTATTTTATTCTAAAAATAATATGATAAAATATTATATATAACTTTAAAATTAAAATTTGATAGATAATAATATAAGTGTAGTGTAGACTCACAGCGCCATTGATCTTCCATTCTTGTGTACCACCCATTTCATGGCATTTCCCAAGTCTAGGCATTTTTTCACTTCCCTCTAAACAAAGCATTTGTCCTAGAACTAATTCCTGCCTGTCTGTTTCATACCACATCTAGAAAATACATATATATTATCATAAAATTCTTGAAAGGAAATTCTCCTGCATCTACTATTTTTTACCTGTGTTTTAATCCTTAAACATGGCGCTAAAATTAATTTCGCTCCTTTAGTTTTTACGTCTTTTTCACTTTGAATGCAAAGAGCTGTGTTGCTAAGCCTTATTTGGTATTCATTGGTGTAGTTTCTCTTTCGTGAATGCCAAGGCTGAATTACTTTTTGATTGACTTTACTCCATTTACTTTTCATTAATTCTGGATTGTCATCAGGCAAAGTTAATTCTGGATAAACATGTTCTAAATACCAGGCAAAATCTTTGCAATGAAGTTTCTGACGCAGTTGCTGCCTTTCTGTTATATCACCATAATCTATTTTCTTAACATTTTTAAGAAAATATTTTTTGTGTTGATCCATCCAGACATAGGCTACTCTCAAAGAATTTCTTAGCATGGTATCTTGTTGATCATTTCCTCCATAAGGTCTTCTTCTTCTGAATACATGACCTACTCTTGAACATGGAATCAATTCTATGCTGCCACCGCACATCCATATCTGTAAAATTTGTCATATAAGTCATAGAAACTTTTAATGTATTAATTACTATTACTTTTTGGTATCAACTACAAAATGTTTTACTTACTCTAAAGGATATTTCTAAATTTTCACCACCCCATACATTCATTCCAGCATCATATTCACCAAGTTCAAAGAAGTATTTTCTGTCCATTGCAAATAAACCACCAGCCATTGTTGGTGACCTATTGGTATTACAAAATTAGAATATCCAGTGTCTTAATTGTATAGAAACAAAAATTATTCATTATGCTTACTTGATAGGTTTTACAAAATCCTGCTCTAGTGATAAGGTACCAATTGGCAAACTATCCCACTTAAAATGTAAGCCCCAATTAAAACCACCTCTCACTAATGGACTTGAACTATATTGAAAAGTATCCGCATTTATGATATCTATCACAGGCATTGGCACAATTGTTCTTGAATGAGATATTCTGGCTAACAAAGGCTGTAACCACATTTTATTGACTTCAATATGACTATCCAAGAAAACTAGAACTTCTCCCGTAGCTTTCCTTGCCCCAAACATTCTTGCTCGGATGAGGCCTTCTCTTCCCTCTGTTCTGTAGTACTTAACTTTACTGTCAAAATTTTGCTTTACATAATCTCTTACTTGTTCATGAAGACTTTCACTATCACTAAAATCATTAATTAAAATAATCTCGTGTAACAAATGTTTGGGAGTTCTATCCACAATAGAATACAGAGATCTTAGTAAAGTACTGTAATGCTCATTGTAAAAACATATAACAATACTGGCATTTGGAAGTTTTTGGTCATATGTTTCATTTTTACACAATTTATGCCTTGTGTCTGGGATATCCCTGTGCAAACTAAGGTTGTCAGAAACAAGTACATTAAAAGCAAAATTTTTATAACCCTCTTCTCGCTTCTTTTGTTCATCCATATTTTTCACCAATCCTATTTCATCCAACCCTGAAATACAAATTTAAGATGTATAAATTGAAATAAAGTGCACGTAGGCAATCTAAATCCAATCTTGCAGAGCAAACAAAATACCTTGTCCAACAGTAACAGATGGTTTAACTGGAACAGGCATCAACTGTTGCAGAAGTTTGTCGCTGTTTTTATATTCTCTCCTGGATTTCCAGTCATACTGTTCCTTACCACCAACCAGTTCTTTGCCTAATTTATAGATAGAGTTACTATTCTCTTGTCTCTGCCTTATTCTTTGATCAAAGGTTGATTCCTTGAGAGAATTTGGTAGATCGGACACGAACATTGTTGGATTGACATTGTTGTCATTTTGGGAGAGTCGAGAATATAGATATAAACTAAATGCCCATGTAACGGAAGCTATTACGATTCCGTAAAAGAACGAAGCATATCTCGTTGATATCATCTGTAACACAACAACAATAACAATGACCAAAAGGAGATAAACAGATTGTCAATTTGTAACATACCTTAACGATTTATTAGCATATTAACAAAAATTCATCTGCTTCTTCAGCAAGTGCACTGAACACTCATTGCCTCTAAGTTCAAACACATCATCCTCATCATCATCGTGGAAAAAAACCATCAAAAGTCCTTACGTATTCCTGTAACGTGTCCTACTCGTTCTCTCACTAAAAACACGGTCCCTTTTACGGAGTTTTACCCTCACAGCTGTTTTCCTAGTAACCACAAAACTCCCGTCATTGGTCAACCTGCGCGCGGAAGTTTACCGCGAAAGGAAGACTCGCGACCACAACTGCGCCGGCTCCACTGCTCCAGAATCACACTGCAACTATACTTACATCTCCCCACCGACAGTTGACAAGTGCAAATTCCGTAAGCGCGTGGCGTGGGTGCGATCTCACGAGGAAAGCCGCGACGACGAGTAAAAAGTGCATAGCCGGCAGCCTTTTTCGGAGTCGATTTTTTTAGCCTAGTGAAATCGAGACCAGGTGAAAATGGTCGACTACAGCAAGTGGAAGGACATCGAGGTGGGTATTATTATCGTTGCGGCAGAGCGAATATTCCTTTTCTTTCAGCGCTCGTAGCGAGTAGAAACTTCTGGAAGAAGGATGAAAATATACAGTCGCGGATACGCCTTATCAATCGTTGTTTGTTGTATCTTGACTGAGTTTTTATATCTTTTTGAAACTGTGATGATTCGAGCGCACGCTTGGAGGTTCTAGATGTAGCGAAATTTTTTATTTTGTGTGAGTCGATTTCGGAGCACTGGAATTTACTGGAATCTCATCCACTTGTTGTTTAGGAACGTTGTAAATGACGTTATTCTTAATCAAATTGTATTTTTTTTTACTGAGTTAGTGAATAATTTTTGTAACAGATCTCAGACGATGAAGATGACACTCACCCCAACATCGACACACCATCGTTGTTCAGATGGAGACATCAAGCAAGAATCGAGAGAATGGAAGAGAGGGAAAGGGAGAAGAAAGAACATGAAAGAAAAAAACAAGAGTAAGCATTTTTCTACTTTCTTTTATTGCCTACTAATTCAACACTGGTAACTTATTTACATTATTTGCATGAACACAGAACTCTCAAAAAGCTTGAAAATACCATGAAAAAAGTAGCCGAGTTGGAATCTACAAAAGCTGACACAACAGACTTAGACACTTTAAAGAAGGCTCTGCAGGATTTGGAAAAGGAAGAAGAAAGAATCAAGAAAGAAGAAGAAGAACTTGAGAAGAAGGAAAAGCTTACACCATGGAATGTTGATACCATTGCCCAGCCAGGTTTTACCAAAACTGTCATAAACACAAAACCTTCAAGGAATGACGACGATGCTGATTTGCCCGATGAAGAGAAGGAGAAAAGAATGAAGAAGTTCATCAAAGAAAATGAGAAAAAACTGAAAGAGTATGGAATGCTGAGAAGATACGATGATAGCAAAAAATTCCTCCAAGAAAATACAAACCTAGTTTGTGAAAACACTGCCAATTATTTGGTAATTTGGTGTATAAATTTGGAAATGGAAGAGGTGATTATTTTTATAAGATAAGAGTAGCCGCGATTCTTGATATTTACAATTCTAACTTTATATAATTACGTTTTTTAGAAACACGATCTCATGGAGCACGTTGCACATCAGTGTATATGCATGCAATACATTTTGGAGCTTTCAAAGCAATTAGATGTAGATCCCAGAGCTTGTGTTGGCTCCTTCTTTAGCCGCATTCAAATTGCCGAGGTTGAATACAAAAAGTCGTTTGATGATGAGTTGAGGTTGTTTAAAGAAAGAATTCGCAAAAGGGCAGCTGAAAAAATTGCAGAAGCTATGAAAGAAGTTGAAGAGGAAGAAAGAAAGGCTCGTTTAGGACCAGGAGGTCTGGATCCAGTTGAAGTATTTGAGAGTCTTCCACAGGTAAAAATAATTTTTTCACATATTGATCACAAGACTATTGTTTTATTGAAACGTCCTTGAATTTCGGTTTCAAGCTATAAGTGATGCCCTTTGATAAACTTCTTTGAATAAGTCATTGTTATACACCTATATTTGTACTGCTATTGTTCCAAAGACAGGATATAAGATTAAATATAGATTCTAAATTCTAACATTCAACGAAAAATAAATCTACACTAATTATAGTATATTATCAAATAGTCAATTTTACTAGATTAAACGATAATCAAAAATAAATATTTTACAGCCTTTACAAAAATGTTTTGAAGTACAAGATATTCCATTACTACAAGAGACAATCGCGGCAATGCCAGAAGAGGAAGCACGGTACTACATGAAGAGATGCATTGACAGTGGATTGTGGGTACCAGATGCTAAGTCCAAAGAAAAAGATGAAGCATCAGAAGAAGCATCAGAAGAAGCAACTGGAACACCAGATCCTGAATAGCCTTCTATGAAACACAATTAGCCCTCTTAATCTCAGGCTTAAGTGAATTAATCTATGAAAACTTTTTCCGTTTGTATTTGTTCACAAACTATCTTGAAATGAAATCATTGTGCTTCTGTTTCTCATGTTCTGTATTATTATTAGCTGTACGAGACTTTACAAATAGCGATTTCTTTTCTCTACTTGTAAGTGAATGCCAAGACTGAAAAGAGACATGTTTCATATAGAAGATCATTTCGTCGTTTTCTTACTATTGATTAAAAGCAATGACACAGTCACAATCATTTTCTATTGGTAGGTATAGGTAGAATTACGTATACTAATTTGAAAATTTAATTGAGCTGGCTCTATTTATTTCAGCAGACCTTTTACAAAAATAGATTTTGACAAGTAGAGCATTACTGAAAATTCTTTGCAAGTGCAACTACTGTTTTTATTAAATATTCGATTGTGTCAAATCCTCTTAATCAATCTTAATGCTAACACATTCAAATTGTACATACTTAATATTATATACTGTTTAAATATAAAAGCATTTTGAATGTAAATAAATTTTTTTGAAGTTATCATGACTTTTTTATTATGCAAATATTATATTAATTACTATTTTCTTTACTTTGAGTATTAGATAATGATTTAATTACAATATTTATCAATTATAATAAAAAACATGTAACAATGCTGATCTTACAAAATCCGTAATTTACATTTATTAATATATTTTTACATTTATAAATAGTATCTTCATAAGATCCACCTGAATCTTGATTTTTTTACTCCTTAAAATAAGAATGAACATTTTTTAAATCACTGAATATTTGGCATTTGGCCCCAGTTGAAACCACCAGGTCTGTCTTCTGGTAATGGTGTATAGTCTGGGTCGTCAGTGTTGGAATCAAACAAGACTTTTAAAATATGAGGAGTTTTAAGTATTCGGAATCCACCAACTTGTTGAGGAAAAACATCTTCAGCAAAATAATATATATGCCCAACAGCCATTCCAATTAAATCCACCCATACTGCGTTTCCCAATAATACAGAAAATCCAAGAAGAACCCATGGTAAATAGGGTGCCTGGAAATTAAGCAGTCCAAAGAAGTTCATTCTTATTAAGGGATTACGCCTTGACCAAACATAGACCAGCATTATTGTAAAAGCATGTCCTAAGAATAGTAGGTTCACAAAAAAGGCAAATATAATCATACAAACACCACCAAAAATAAACATCATAACAAAATCAGCTGTTCTTCCCCGAAATGATCCTTCTTCTAACATTCGACAGTATCTGTACGTAAATATTATATTGAACAAAAAGTTGAATCCAATAGTTCCAAAAAATAGGAAAGTTGTGATTAAACGCCAGAGCTGCCATTGTCGTGTTATCAATATTGGATTAAAATACAATTGGAATGGTGAAACCAAATCTAACTGGACAGCTAACGTTGTAATTACACAAGCTGTTGTATATGCCCGTGTAACAACGGGCATATGCAAGTATTCTTGACGAAATGTTTGATAAGCCATTGAGAATAATCAGTTTCAGCACTATAACATTATTACAATCAAAATAATCATAAAACTAAAAAACGATTGATTTTAAGGTTATAACATTACGTAGACTAGATATGTTTCCTTAGAATCTTTCATACATATTAATCGACTGCATTGAAAACTTTATTTCCACAGTTACTCCAGAATAATCATCACCCATTAGTCAGGTGTCAATGTAAAATTTCTGATCATACGATGGAAAGATCTAGAGAAACATGTACAGAAAATGTATACACAATAGTCCTAAAACATATTGCTAAAACCTGCTAGCTCGAATTTCGTTAAAACAGTATCGTGATTTGGCAAAATCGTACGATCTGCAATTCTATAGAAATGCCGGCACGGATGAGCAAAGTAACAGAGTATAAGTAATGCAAATTATGTGCGATAATATAAAGAGGAACGACTTAGGTATATATCGGAGTTGTGGCGTAATTCGCGATGACGGCTCGCGTAGTTTGCCACGTAGTTGTTTTCGCGACTTCCTCGTGGTCCTCTTCTTCGCCAATTATCAAACGTCGACCAAAGGCTGTTTATTATTCTTCTGAAAAATCCAGGAAGTTGGCGAAGAGTCGAGGCTTTCAAGATGATGTTGTACGTAATCAGCCGTGGATCCCGAGCGATAACGAGCGAGTCCAGCTTGCGCGATGACTTTACAAGAGTTTCGAGCGCCAAGAGTAGTCCAGTGGCGTATTTCTCATCACTTGATTGAAAAACAAAGAAAAAGAACGATCAAATTTAGAAGAAACTTTTATCAGATAAGAGCAGTAATTTACGAGAAAATTCAAAGGTTGATAAATACTATACGTGTGCCTGAGGACGCGTACGCCTAACCTAAAAGTAACGCGCAGTTCAGCCCTGCGCTTGACACTTTTTTAATAGTCGTCTGCTAGTCCCGCAAATAGCGAGCTTTGAATTTCGCGCCACACGTTCGTTCGCGATAAGTCGATTATAGATGTCGCGCTCGCGCCGGAAACGAGCGAGTCGAAAAAAGGTTAAGAACGATAACGAAGCAGCGCCACTCCTCCTCTTCCGGTGCGGACGTGCCACGGGCTCTCAGGGTAATATTTTTCGTCTATCATTCACGTCTTGATTGCGCTAGTTCGTAGCGGCGCCGAGGCCTCGGAAAGACTTGCCAGGCCGAGGGCAGCCCGTCCCGCGGCGCAACGCAGCTAAATCGTCCGACCTCGCCGGCCTGGAGACTCGCAAATTCGCTTGTTATACACAGTCAGTCTCCGACCGACATCTCGGACCGCCGCTACACTGCTCTGCTGCCTCGCCGCCGCTGCCTCGCCTAGCATAGCAAACGAGAGAAGCTGCTGAACACATTATAACACCAGCCCAACGGGGAGGTAAACATTTTCTTGGGCTCGACCATATTACGAGGTCTTTGTTTTTCAAAAAAGAGCGCAGTTTTACTTATAATTGTATATTATTCTCTCGGTTTTGCAGTCGAAACCACCGACTCCATTGTGCCTTTCGTTCTCGCGCTGTTGCCAGATTGTAATATACGCACTTACTCCTTTAAATCGCTTCGGACATTTAAATTGCTCCGAAATGTTTTTTTGGATTCGGTGCTTGAGCCAGTGTGCTTTTCGATCGTTCAGTCTTTTGAGAATGGTGTTACTGTTTTGAAATCAGTTTTATTGAACGAAAATTCAAGAAAAAACGAGTAACAAAATGTCGGCGGTTCTTCTTTAATACGGGTGTGTTTGTCACTCCAAAATTTGTGAATGTAATTTCATTTACAAGTGTAATAATCGAAAAATTTCGGAGTGTATTTAGAAACAGGTATGAGTGCGTGAGACGGCATTGTATTTAGCAAACAATATTTTACACGTCTGACCAAACTCGAGCTTGTTCTACTTGTTTTGCTTCGATAAGAGCCATTTAAAAGACGCTTCTCTTATCACTTTTACACAAAGTAAATAGTTGTTTATTGTAGACTGCTTACTCCAAAATTTTTCAATAATAAACATTTATTTTTCGTCCAATATATCTAATCTGTCATCTCTAATTCAAGTGCAGGTATTATATTACAATGTCTGCAAAATCGCCATCAGCCGGTCTGCCATATTTTACGCCACAAATCTTCTGGCAACGTCGCTCTCGTACATTTTCGTGACGTCACGCGCCACTTTACGTAAGTCCGAGGCTATAAGCCTGTAAAGTGCAGCGCTGGCGGCTCATTGATCCGTTCATTTATTCAGGACTTTCCTATCGACTCGCGAGCGAGGCTTTGTCTCGCGGAGCAACAGAAAAAGAAACTAGGCTTACTTGGTGGACAAACTTCTATTCTAATAGTCAACCGCTTGCATGACTCTTATCTTGTATACAATATATACCGCTGTTTTATAGCGTTTTATCGCCACGATATTTTACATTGCGCTCCAGTTTAACCGTTATAAATAATTTATCCATAAGTTCCCGTTTTACAGTGATTACGCAGTTTGCAAGCTTCGTTGTTTATATAATTATTACCTAAAAATCGTAAATTTTATCATTATAAAATATTTGTAAACAAAGTAATCTCTGTAAATACAATTTTCAATGTATGTTCATATTTCGTAAACGTAAGCAATGCACTCAAAACGTTTCGCAATTTCCTCTGAAGCTTCCAGCGTAACTAAAATCAAATCGTCATCCAACGCAAGTGAAGGCGTTCCGCTGGATCTGCGCAGTTGAAATTACGAATCGAAGTCGAGTTCTGCAATTGCCGCAACGACGAGACGAGGGGAGGGAAGACCACTTCCGCATAGTCTCGATTGGCTGAAAAATGGCAGTCGTCTCGTCGTTCGCGAGAAAATGGAGCGACTCAAGATTTCTCCTTGACCTCGAAGAAAAAAGTCCCAATGCCACGAGAGCGCCTCACCGTTCGTTTCATTCTTTTTTTCTGTACGCGTGTCGCGGAAATACCACGCGCGCGTGTCCGAAATTCCGTCCTGAATTTTCGCCGAGAGATACGATAATATTCAGCGTCGCGTCTTTCGTCAGCTGTATATATAGATATATAGTGAAAGTACCGTCGCGGCGTTGCCAAGCGAACTCTCCCGACTAATTATGTTTTCGAATTAGCCCGGTGACGGGGGTTGGATCGTTATTTTTAGAGGGAGACCGGTGTACCGCAGATTAACAAAGGAATTTGAAAAAATCATCGATGACCTCGCCGGTAGGACTGTGATGATTTGAATTTCCCGCCGGTTGATAACACCTCGAGTAACGGCAACACGGTCTTTCTAGCATTTTCTTTGAAATATTCGACTGCGTAAAAGGAGAGTGAAATCATGGTGGGAGTCGAAAAACCGAGTTGTGATTCGAGGAGAACCAACTGCGTCAGAGCATCGCTAGATATTGTACTTTTCGCGGGGTGCAGGGGGATTAAATTGTCGGACGGTCAAAGACCGTACTAACGGTCAGATTTTAAGGTCGATCTGCAACAGTAGTTTTTCTTAGCACCGGTACCGTTATCACTTTGTTCACTGTATGTTGAATTAAACTGTTAAATAATTTATTAAGTTTTACATAATTTTAATTTTCCAACATTCGCGAACACATTCTTCTACATAACACAATACTATCAGACTTTATTAAAAAATAATTTTTACATCAAAGCTGAAATGTTCGTCCTTACGAAAATTGCACGACAAAATGTTGGAATCGTCGCTTTAAAATATTATTGATCGTCGGTGGACACATAGTTCACCTACAATTAAATAACCATTTCCTGTTAGCTGTTATGTATCGACCTTTAGGCAATAATTGTACCTCTGACGGTTTCTGATCGTCAGCTTACCTCTCGGCGGGCCGTAGAAACGAGGGAACGTGGAATACGGAATCGCGCATTGCATGACGGGATGATGACGGCGGCTCTAAACTCTATACACTCGAATGCGTAGGTGGGGGGAGAGAGAGCAAGACGACGCAGAAGTAGGAACGAAGGAACGAGGGTGAGAGAGGGAGAAAGAACGAGAAGACGAGAACGAGTCGACTGGCACAAAATGGCGTCCAAGCTCGGGCTCGTGAGCATATAGTGCGCGAAAATTAGTGCAATTTCGCGTTATGTTGGAGAACCGTGTTGCCGTTTACGTTTAAATATTGCGCGTTTTAGTGCATCAGTACGTTCTCGTATTGTTGATCGAGCAAATTAAGCCTTTGGAAACGTGGACCGCGCGTTGGATCGAGGACTCTGTGACGCGTACACGGGGGTACGATGCAGGTGAGTGTGCTCGGGTCTGCCGATGACTTTTTCGATTTTACTTAGGATTAGGCCGTTTTTTCGGGGATATTTCGGCGTTTTACGATTGCCCAGATGTTGGCGCACGCGGGGACGTAAAATTTTCACATGTGGCAATTGGTGTTGGTTTGGAATAGAGGCTAAAACGTGGGGACTCCGGTGTTTTGCCGGCTTCCGAGGCTAGGAAAGTGCATTAAAAAATCGGAGAAAACCCCGGGGTGCTTTTGGGGGCTTTCGACGGCTTGGGCGTTGTCTCGGCGTCCACCAGAAGCCAGGGTCATGACGCTCTTGCACTTAGATTTTTCACATTTCTTCAGAGTTTGGAGGCTTTCAATAACCTAAAAGTTTGTTTACATTCTCTTCAAAGGGGCTTTTGAGCCCCTAAAACCTCGTGTTCCACCCCCATTTTCCGTCCAAACTTTTCCTTACTGTCTGACTTTAACTAGGAAAGTGGTTATTTGAAAATTCTTGACGGACCCATTTTTGCAAATTCAGTTCAAAGTTTGAGCTCCACAGTCCCACAACTGTCATCGACATCTACTCTTTCATCAATATTTCTTGTGCGATATAACTATCGTACCAGCTTTGAGGAAATCTTCTCAAATTGTCCTCTGATTTTGTAAAACTTCGCTTCAGCCTATCGTAAGACTGTCAAATGATTTCCCATAGAACTAGGTTTGTTAATATTGCTGAATTTCACCATGAAGCTTTCATTGTTTCTAAAGAGAGAGCTTGTATTCAAGCATTTTTAGATGAATTTCTTCAGTTCTAAGCTGACTGTTTAACAAAATGAACTTGTTGTTAACCCGAATCCCCCATCTTATGGTATTTTTATAAAATCAATGGAGTTTCGGTATCGACTGCTACCGTTATTAGGGAAAATATTTGGTTCTACAAAGTAATGCTGCCTCTCAAATGATTGAAAGACTTTTCATAACAGCAATGTTTTAAAATTGTCATTTTGAGTGCAAAATTAATCAGATTTTATCTGCGTTAATACCTAAAAAGATATGTAATCCTTTTTTTGTTTTTACTATAATAGTTAATGAAAAAATATAAAATTATTTGGATATTGAATGAAATTAAAAACCTAATACACTTTATTGCATTTAGAATTTTTCTTAATATATTTACTATAAAGCAAAATACAGTTGAAAATTTAATTTTCTACAGCTTAAAACTTTTTTAATTTTCCAAGCTTACATAATTAAAATCCGTTTTTGATAATAAAGTAAACAAATACTGAAGAGCTTCACTTTTTAGACTACTTAAAATGTCAGTTCATTGCTTAATACTCAAATTATCAACTTTAAATACTTTATAATGTTTGAAGAAAACAATAAAACACACAAGAAATTGAATGAAAATCCTTGTAACAAAAAAATATATGTAAAAACAAGCAAAATAAGAAGTGTGCTGAATGCGCAATAATCTTCGCTACCATGAAAATGTATCAATGAATGTGGTAATAAATAAAAGAAAATATTTTATGAATTTGTTGTCTCCTGTTCTACTGAATTAAACCCTCCTAGAACATTATGCAGCAGTACAACTTTCCTGAATCACATCATTGTACACCTATAATGAACTCCAAATCAATCAAATTTGCCTACCAAATCTACTTGTACCATCTATGCCTGAAGCTTACTGAAATATCTATGCGGGGAAAATGATCTCAAAATGGTGGATGCATTACATAAAATGGCGGAAACAGTCTTTATTCTAGGTCAAATGTTATTTTTGGATTTACTCTATTTTGTTATACATTTACTTCTTAAAATAGTGGATAATAAATTGAGAATTTTCTTAATGAATTTATGCTTTGTGATTCAATTCATTTTTTTTAAATACTTATGTAATCGAGAATGAGGAAAAAACTATTCCAAACAACACCTTGGCCACTGACTGCAATAAATCTCAATTAGGCTTTTACCTATTTCTTTAAATTATTTCAGAAAACAGAGTCGGAATCTGGTAAAGAATCTGCATCAGATTCTGAAAATGAGAGCAAAAGTGACAGCAGTTCCACTGGAAGTAATTCAGGATCTGGATCAGGATCAGAAAGGTGGGTACAAAGTAAGATATATATTCACTTGGTCATTTGAAAACTCATTATTTAATAAATATCATGCTTTTTTCTAAGTCAGATAAAAAAATTTATAGAGTTAATATTTATTATTTGATGGAGTTATTTCAATGATCAATTTATAAAACCCAGAAATACAATCATTCCAGTGTGTATACCAAGGCTTATGAAACTAACATTCTGCAAGTTTTTGTCGCATTTTTCTATTTGTGAATATGCATTTTAAATTCCTTTTTTAAATAACTGTCTCACCTTATGCTTCTGTCCACAAGTTTTATTCAACAAGCATTAAATGTTCACTACTTACTTGTTTGCCTTTTTTTTTAATTGTTAGTTATGTAAATGTAGGTACATGAGGTGTAAGTCTGTGTGAGAAAAAGAATCATTATAAGCACAACTTGATCATCAAATATTCACATTTTCATTTTAAAATACATAGGGAATTATAATAGTTTTCAAGTAACTTTTATAACTGTTCTATTATTTATAAAAACATGTACTTCTTATGAATGTTACATAAAATATTGATATTTACTTTGCTTTTTATCTTGTTATCCTTATAAACCAATCTTCAATTTTACCAGCAGTTTGTAAATTAAATAACTTATCACATCAAAAGCATCCATTTTTCTTTGAATTGAATGAAACAAGGTTAGATTATAAATCTTGAATATATTAAATCTGATGTTCTCAAAATTTATTGCATGTTGCAATATATCTAAAGAATATTGTAGATAGCACATAAGGAATGATAAATATAATGGGTAAATTATTCTTTAAGATATAATGCAATGACACCCATTAATTAGTGAAATAAAAAATTGTCTGGCTGCGAAAGCAGTGACTCTAGCTCATCTGGTTCCGGTTCAGCCTCGGGTTCTGACTCCGAAAAGTCAGACAAGTCAAATGCACCTGCACAAAGCGGTAGCATTCAAAGCAAAAGCTCTAACCACAGCACAGAAACAAAAGTTAGGCATAAAAGCGACTCTAGTCGTGAATGGGACGAGAATCCTGATATATATGGCATCAGGAGATCTGCTCGTTCCAGAAAAGAGCCAGATAGGCTTACAACGACTCAACCAGACAGCGAAAATGATGGCCGTAAGAAACTTAATAAGAAAAGGTGAGATATCATGCAGTATAGGCATAAAATGAGTATTAATGAATTGTAAGAAAAATTCTTAAACAAAATAATAGTGGTTTAGGTTAGTTTTTTCATCCAGTTTTAAAAAAGGTATTGTGAGTTCAATCCTAAAAGAAATTGCAGGAACGATTTTTTTAACTGAATACATGATGACAGTATTAATAAATTTTATAACAGTTTATCTGTTTTTCATCTGAATATGTAATTAATGTTTTTCATGTGCATTATATATATATAGCTTCACATATAAGTATAGATATACACCTATTCAATGAAAAAATATGTTCAACAAAATCATATAGAATTAAATTAAAACATACATAACAAAATTATGATTTATTATTAATTACTAGGCAGTACAGAGACATAATTTATCTAATTAACATATAAGATATAAAACCAGGTATATCTATACATATGCTTTAAATGTGGTAAATAAAAATGGCAAAGAGTATTACAATTACAAGTGAATTAACTACTCGGCTACAATGGTTAATAAACTGTGTGCACTGCTACCAGAAAAATATATATACAACAAACACACTTGCTTGATCATTCACAAATTTCACTACTTTTACTGTGTTTGTGTAAAATTTCACCTCACTAATCAAAATAATTATTTGAAATTTATACGATGAATTTTAATATTTTAACGATTTTTTTCTTTTGTATTATTAACATATGCTCCTATCCTGTGTGAAATTTAATAAATAATAGTGATAAGGATTTTCTTACATGTGAACGTTGTTAATCCAAATACGCTAACAAATATTTAAAATGACCAAACCATATTATTTATGTATAATTTAATTTCTCAAGACATTTGGTATAATATTTAAAAAATATAATTTTAGTTACATTTATAATTTCTTTTATTTATTACATTAATTTAACTTGTGTAGAGACATTTGAAAAAAATTTTTAATTTACTGTGAGTTTTGAAAAACTATTTAAATTTTTTAAGACAAAAAATCAATATTATAATTTTTTTTTAGTGGTTCACGAAACACATGGAACTCAGAAAGTTCTGATTCAGAATCTGAAGATGCAGAAGTTAGAAGGCCACCTCCCAGTAAATCAATTAATCGAAGAGCTGCACAGAAGGCCAAAGAAAAGGCCAAAACGAAAAAGAAACGTGTGTCTGAATCCTCAGACAATTCTTCATATGACAGTGATGAAAGAAGGTTGATAATTTAAAACTTTCATTATTAAAAATTTATAAAGGTAAAACTGTAGATTAAAAAAATTATTTTATTAACAGGCAAGTAACAAGACGGACAGGAGCACAAGTAAGTTATAAAGAAGAGAGTGAAGCTGGTACAGACAGTGAGGATCTCATGGAAGTAGACGAAACTACTGTTGAACCAGTTGAACAAGATAATGCAGAAACTATTGAACGTATTCTTGGTCAACGAATTGGTAAAAAAGGAGTTGTTGGAAACGTTACTACTGTTTATGCAGTCGAAGAGAATGGAGATCCAAATCCAGAAAATCTGGATAGTGAAGAGACTGAAACTCAGTACCTGATTAAATGGAAAGGCTGGGCCTATATTCATAGCACATGGGAATCCAAAGATTCTCTAACAATCCAAAAGGTAAGTTATTCTCTAACTTTTGAAACATCTATCACCTCACAATTTGTCTAAGAACTTTTATCTAAATAAACTTATTCTTCAAATTTAGATCAAGGGGATAAAAAAGTTAGAAAATTATGTTAAGCGTGAACAAGATATTAAACAATGGAAAAAGTATGCAGGTCCTGAGGATATAGATTATTTTGAATGTCAATTAGAATTGCAACAAGACCTTTTGAAAAGTTATTACAACGTTGAGAGAATCATAGGTAATTTATCTTTTGTAAGATTAACAAAAACACATTTCAACAATTTTTAATTATACTTTTTAATTTATTTAGCTGAAGCTGAAAAGCCTGATTCCAACCATCCCGACTATTATTGTAAATGGGAGAGTTTGCCTTATTCAGAAGCTACTTGGGAAGATGGTGCTTTGATAATTAAAAAGTGGCCCGAAAAGATTCGAGAATTTCGAGATCGCGAGGATTCTAAAAAGACGCCTAGCAAGCATTGTAAAGTATTAAAATATAGGCCAAAGTTCCACCAACTGAAAGAGCAGCCTAGTTACATGGGAAAAGATGAAAACTGTATTTTGAGAGATTATCAAATGGATGGTTTAAATTGGATGATACACTCATGGTGTAAAGAGAACAGTGTTATTTTAGCTGATGAAATGGGTCTTGGAAAAACTATTCAAACAATATGTTTCCTGTACTATCTTTTCAACACTCAGCAACTGCATGGTCCATTTCTGTGTGTTGTGCCCTTATCAACAATGACATCTTGGCAAAGAGAAATGGTTCAATGGGCCCCAGATATGAACTTTGTTACTTACTTAGGTGACGTTCATTCTCGCAATGTGGTAAGTTATTTTTCTAGTTGATACCCTTTGTAAAAACATTTTTTTAACTCTCATTATCTATGCATTTACATAAACTCTTTATTGTTTTTAAATAGATTAGGGAATATGAGTGGTGTTATGATTCAAAAAGACTCAAATTTAACGCGATATTGACGACGTATGAGATTGTTTTGAAGGACAAAGCTTTTTTAGGTGCTTTGAATTGGGCAGTGTTATTAGTTGACGAGGCTCATCGGCTAAAAAATGATGATTCACTTTTGTATAAAGCGCTAGCAGAGTTCAGCACCAACCATCGGCTTCTTATTACTGGAACACCATTACAAAATAGTTTGAAGGAATTATGGGCTCTTCTGCATTTTATTATGCCAAATAAGTACGTTTTTTTATTTTATTTTATTTATTTATTTATTTTTTTATTTATTTATTTTTTGCTTGAACATTACTTTTATACTTTGACATGTTAATTGTTATTAATATAAATCAATAATTTTACGTTTAGATTTGATTGCTGGGAAGATTTCGAGAAGGAGCACGATAATGCTGCTCAAAAAGGCTATTCAAAATTACATAAACAACTAGAACCTTTCATTTTAAGAAGGGTGAAAAAGGACGTTGAGAAATCTTTACCAGCCAAAGTTGAACAAATTTTGCGTGTCGAAATGACTTCTTTACAAAAACAATATTATAAATGGATTTTGACAAAAAATTTCAATGCCTTAAGAAAAGGAAACAAAGGCTCAACGTCAACGTTTCTGAATATTGTGATAGAGTTAAAGAAATGCTGTAACCATGCGTTTTTGACAAAACCAAATGAAAATGAGAAAAGAGATAACAACGAGGATTATCTACAACAACTGATACGCGGCTCTGGTAAACTTGTCTTGTTGGACAAATTACTGGTCCGATTAAAAGAGACGGGACATCGTGTTTTGATCTTCAGTCAAATGGTTAGAATGCTGGACATTCTCAGTGAATATCTGCAAAAAAGACATTTCCCCTTCCAAAGGCTCGATGGAAGTATAAAAGGCGAATTGAGAAAACAAGCATTAGATCATTTTAATGCGCCAGGTTCTCAAGACTTTTGTTTTCTTCTGTCTACTAGAGCTGGTGGGCTCGGTATAAATTTGGCTACAGCAGATACAGTCATTATATTTGATTCCGATTGGAATCCCCAAAACGATTTGCAAGCTCAAGCCAGAGCTCATAGAATTGGTCAGAAAAACCAAGTGAATATTTATAGATTAGTAACAAAAAGTTCAGTAGAGGAAGAAATTGTCGAACGTGCCAAACAGAAAATGGTTCTTGATCACTTAGTTATACAAAGAATGGATACCACTGGTCGGACAGTACTTGACAAAAAAAGTACGAGTACCAACACAAATCCGTTTAACAAAGAAGATTTGACTGCCATTTTAAAGTTTGGTGCGGAGGAATTATTCAAAGACGAGGAAGACGGAGATGAAGAACCAACGGTACAAAAGAATTTCTTTTTAAAAAATACATACCCATATTGTAAGCTTTATCTCTGATTTTTAATTTGAACCTTTTTTTCCAGTGTGATATCGATGAAATATTAAGGAGAGCTGAAACAAGAGATGAGGGTCCTGCTACCGTTGGTGATGAATTACTTTCGGCATTTAAAGTAGCTAGTTTTGCAGCTTTTGAGGAAGAAACCGAACCTATTCCTCAAGTAAACGAAAATGACGATGAAAGTAAAGACTGGGTAATTATCATGAAAATATTCTCCATTTATTAATCTACGATTTAAACTTTTTTTAATGTCATATTCGTGTTTAACTATTATTTTCAGGCTGAAATTATTCCTGAAAACTTTAGGGCAAAGGTTGAAGAAGCGGAAAAGTCAAAGGAAATGGAAGATCTTTATCTTCCACCTAGAAGTCGGAAAACTTTACAACAAATTAATGAAAGTGAAGGCAAAGGCAAGAAAAAGAGAAAACCTCAGTCGGGAGATGAAAGCGACGAGGATGATGAGTCTGGAACTGACGAAGAAGGTAGCGACGATGGAAAACCAAAGAAGCGAGGTAGACCACGAACGCAACCTCGCGAAAACGTCAAGAGCTTTACGGACGTAGAGGTAAATAATTAATTTACAAATTAGTTAAATTAGCGAAGAAATAAGAATTAATATGAACTTAAACTAATGATAATTAACAATCACAGATCAGGCGATTCATCAAAAGTTACAAGAAGTTCCCGGCACCGACCAAGAGGTTAGATGAAATAGCCGCAGATGCAGAGTTAAACGAGAAACCAATGTCTGAACTATCTTACTTGGCAGAACAATTGCGATCGCGCTGTGAAACGTGTCTAGCCGAGTCAGAGACCAACGTTGCCAAGGAAAACAAAGTGGAGGATGAGGACGGCAAGGGGACAGGTCGAAAACGTAGGCGGGGACCAACTTTCAAAGTTGGCGGTGTCATGGTTAACGCAAAATCGTTTAGTGCCGCTGTTACTGAGCTTGAACCTTTAGAACAGGCTTTACCCTCGGATCCTGAACAAAGAGCCAATTGGCAATTGGATCTCAAGTAACTACAGCTTTTGATAAACGTCTAAACTTTATAAAAATAATTTTTATTAACCTTTTTGTGTTCTTACAGAGTTAAACCAGCTAACTTTGAATGTGAATGGACAATCGAAGACGACACCAGATTGTTGAAAGGCATTTATATACATGGAATGGGTTCTTGGGAAGCAATTAAAATGGACGAAAGTTTAAAACTAGGCGACAAAATACTTATTAATGGCAGTAAAGCTCAAATTAAACGTATTCAAACTCGGGGAGAATATCTCTTAAAGATCCTTAAAAAACAAATGGATCAAAAACTCGGAGTGGTAAGATTATTGCTTATTTTAATTTGACAGCTCCTTTCATTTATAGAATTTATATTTCCTCATTCCAGAATAATATTTGCTATAACCTGTTCTCCTTTCACCTCGCGTCCCAGGTAAAACCAAGATCAATTCCTTACTTTTTATTACCTTTCCCCAACTTTTCTCATTCTATGTATAAATATAGCAATGTTTCAAAAAATATTAATAACATAAAAATTATACATTTTTAGACAAAGCAAAGGAAACCTAGAAAAACAAAAGATATGAAGTCCGCTATTACTAAAGAGATAATTGAAGAAAATGAAAGTTCAGGGGATGAAAAGAAGCACAAACCAAAGATTGAGAAGGTATGACAATTCACTTAAATACCGTTTAATATCAAAGAATATCAATATTTTTATTAACTAATTTTTTATACACAGCCTGTAAAAAAAGAAGAAGAAATACTGACAATGAAAAAGGAAGTCAAAGAAGATAACGACATAGTGGTAGATGACAACAACAAAAAGAAAGATAAAAAAGTTAAGAAAGAGAAGAAAGAAAGCAAAAAGAGCAAGAAGACTAAGCAATCTGGACCAATGCACTTTACAGCAAATAACGAGCCGCGGGCGCTTGATGTTTTGGGTGATTTAGATCCATCTATATTTAATGAGGTATTTTCAAAACATAACTAATTTTCTTTCTTAATTTTATAAATAAATTAATAATGCAACATTTATTTTTCAGTGCAAAGAAAAAATGAGGCCTGTGAAGAAAGCTTTAAAAGCTTTAGATAGGCCCGACCAGACACTGAGTGAATCGGAGCAAGTAGCTCACACTCGCCAGTGTCTTGTGCAAATCGGAAATCAAATTAACACCTGTCTTTCAGAATATAAAGATCCGGAGCAAGTAAAAGAGTGGCGAAGTAATCTTTGGTATTTTGTGTCTAAGTTCACTGAATTCGATGCAAAAAAACTGTACAAGTTGTATAAACATGCAACTAAAAAAGGTGACGGAGGCAGTGCCACGTCTAGTCCAGAAAAGAAAGAGGAAACGAATACCCCTAAGGTAATAAAAAAATAAAATTTAATAATAGTGCACTTTAAAAAATACGAAAAATTAATAAATTTTGCATTTTTACAGAAACATGATGACAAACACAACTCGAAAAATTCGACGGAGAACAGCAAAGAGAGTCGAGCGCTAAAGCGACGAGCGGACTCCGAAGAAAACTTGAACAATGGTCCAGCAAAAAAGCATATGATATCTGCATCGACTTTAGGCAACATGGGTACTTCATCTTCTTTGACCATTGGTGCCATCACTATTACGCCTGTCACGGCTGGACAGAATTCGACGTTGACTTCGACGAACAGTGATGGATCTAGAAATAAGGACCAAAAGGATGGTGGCAAGCACAAAGACTCAAAAAGGGAAAGAGATCGTGAAAGAGATAGAGAACGTGATAGAGATCGAGATAGAGACCGGGATAGGGATAGGGACAGAGACAGGACTCATGGCGATAGGAGTACGGACAGAGTAGGAGGAATGAAGGACGAAAGAATAAGAAGAGACAGTGGAGGATATCCCGGTGGTTACGGCTACGGTGGTAATAGAGAAGACGAGCACTGGATGGGTAGAGATAGGGATCCCCGCGATGGCAGGTAGGCATGCTCGTCATTTACTTTTTTGTATTCATTATACGAAGTAAAAACCTATTATGTGTAACGAACATTTTATAAAACATATTACTCGATAATACACACATTTATGATGCACTCACAGATAGTTTGTAACTGTTACAGGTTCGCAGATCACAAACGCGACAGATTCGATTCATACGGTAGGATGTCCGGTGGATACCATCGAGATAGGGATAGAGAAAGAGACCGCGATCGAATGCACATGAATGACAAAAGAGGAAGGTGAGTACACTGATAATTTCATTTATTTAAATAAATATTTACTTAAATATATATACTTGATTTAACAATAAAATTTTTGGCCTGCTTTTAGTGATTACTATCGCTATCCGGGCGGTCCAGGTGGTGGTTACGGATATGGCGGCCCGGGTTACGGTAGCGGAAGTGCTGGTGGTGGCAGTGCCTATCCACCTGAAATGCCTCCAGGACATTTTCGCGGTGCCGGTGGAGGTGGCAGTGGCGGCGGCAGTGGTCGAAACTACCCAGGTGATGGCTATCAAGCCGACGGCTGGCGACAAGGCAAAGATTACCGTCGGGACTATGACAGGCCGCGGCCCCCTCCAAGTGCCAACTCTTAGTGCTCTATGATCTTGCCACCGTCCTCAAGTTTGTGACGACCTTGCGTCTAAACCGGGAAAATCAAGAGAATGAATGGATCTCTTGTCTCGACTTACTAACGTATCATCATCTCTCTTACGACGCTGAAAATCACTCATTGAATTCAAATGATTGCGCCTTTACACAAGGGGTGTTCGTTGGAGTTCGATAGACTGTTTTCAGGACACATACCACACACTTCATCTCGCTGTTCGACTAATCGCGATTTTATATGTGTACATGTCGGGGAATCGTCGCCGTGACGTTCGTGAAGTTTTTTTTAATACATAGAAGACGAGAAATGAAAAAGGAAAGGAGGAAAACATGTAGGCAGCGCGTAAGAATTGTTAGGCGAGGAATATACTTTTTCTAATGAAACTCGCGATTTAATGTTTTGTTTTTCTATCTTACGGCGAAATTGTGCAATTTTATTATTACTACGAAAATATATTTTCGGAATTACTTTTGCCACCCTGCAATCTAGCCCCGACATCAGTTAGTTTTTAGTGAGAAAAAAGATGCCTTCCTTTATGACGTCAGTGATGCATAAAATGAATGTTGCATTTCCAGTACCAAACGTTGTACGTTCAAATTAAAAAGATTACGATTTCTTTGTACAGTATATGTCTATCGTCGTACGATTGTGCGCACTGTCGCGTTGCACAGAGCCTCGATACAGGAAATTCGATCGACGTGCCCGAAGCGAGCGTATATTTTTTAAAAACGGTAATTAGATTTAGTTGAAAGACTTATGCATATATATTAACAAATATACATACAGTACTATTAGTTGAATAGTGCTCTATCGTATAGAAGAATAGTGGATTCTATCAGATTGTGTTGTACAGCATTGTCTTTTGAAGTTTTTATAAACAAGAGCGAACCTCTTTATGTAAAATTATGTAAAATTAAGGTCATCGAGATGATTACAGTTGACGAAGTAGAAGAAAAATAACACTTGTACAGGAAGATGAACTTATCCAAAATTTTTATTGTAAAACGTCAACGTTATTGTGAGCCCGTTTGCTTACGTATACATTACGTAAATTGTCTTGCGATCCTCGCACATACTTACCATTCTATGCATCTGCATAACTTTTCAAATTCTGCGGAATCCCTTTCGCGCACGCTACGAATCAAAACGCTAAAAATATCAACAGTTTACATGTTCATTGAAAAATTAATACTGTTATAATTTTTAATCTGAAATGTTAAAATTTCATAAGTGCATCAATTAGCAACGTACAATATTCTTCTCGATTTGTTTTCCTTCTTTTTATAAATAATATATTTTTTGCCAACTATCGTGTGCATTTGTGTAAATAGTAAGAGCGCAAGAATTGACCTAATGAGAATAGAATGGCTGCGATACATAGCGTCTTCGTCGTATGTTAAATTAAAACCATACTGTAAAGAACGGAAAACATAAGTATCTCAGCCTTGAGAATGATTGTAGTAGAGATTAGATTTTTAAGTTTTTCAACAACATTCATCATGCAGAAGACATATAAATATAGTGAGCTGTGTTTATAATTTATTATACTATATAGTCGAATATAAATCATGGCGACATGAACAATACCGAAGAGTTTACACTGTATATATATTATGATAAATAAGTAAATAAAGTAATTATATTAATATTGCGATATTTCGGTACGGTAGTTATTGCATAGATGACATTTTTTCCTCTAAAATAACTTACGGTAAATGTTTTTATTTTTTATAAAATGTCAGCAAACGAAAACAATTATTTTTTAATATATAATGAAACTTTCGTAAATTTTGTTGTACACGTTAAAATATTTTGAGTAGTTGATTACTAATTTAAATAAATAAAAATATATAAAAATCAGTTGTTGGTATAAATTTATTTTTATAATTTTGTCCGTAAAAAAATTACAAAAATAGCTTATTATTGATTAAATTATTATCGATGGAGCAGCAACGTATTTTTTGGCAAGATTTTCTGGTCCCTCATAAGGAGTGTTAACAGAGTCATTGTAAAATTTCAAGTCTTGAAGCTTCTTTTGCAACGCAGTAATCTTAAGACGAAAATTGACATTTAATATAATGTTATTATAAATAATGATTGTTAGTTTTATAGTTTCGTTATAATTTACCTTTTCTATTTCAGCCTTTATCTTGTTCTTCTCTGTCACAGGGCTCATACTTCCAGATGCTCTTGCATCGTCAAGCTTCTTTAATGATTCTACCAATTCGTTAAAGTTTTCATTAAAATTTCTGGAACTGAAAGATCAAAGGAATCGTTATAACGCATTGATTGTAAATTTTTTAGGAAAAAAGAGATTTTTTTTAGGTTACTTGAGCTGGGCGCGTCCTCTTGAACTTTTTACTCTTCTGTCATTGTCCAGCTAATAAAATCAATAAATTAATAATAGATCGTTTTTTTTCCCTATACGTATTATTTTTAATGCGGTAATTTTTTCTCACGTTTTTTTCGAAGCTTTGATCGTGCAAGGCAAACGGAGCACCTGTTTTAAATTGACATGCAGAAATATAATTAACGTACTTATATGTACTAAACAACAATTAACATACTTAGCGAACGATGTAACATGTTACTGCGTCTACTATGAGGACGTTTGTAACTGTATCTCCACTGCTCCAACACATTTCGATCTCTGTTTCAAAAAAAATATGGGAAACTTATGATTACATCTTCAAACTAAAAATGGTTGTATAATAGTCATATAATTTTTATTTTACTGACATGGAACGTTGCAGTTTTGCCGCTTGATCTTGTAAAAGTTCCTTCGCGGTTGTCATCCAAAGCATCTTCTGCTGATAAGCAATGTTTTCACCAGCACTCTGACATCTAAATAATATTTTGATAATGAACAAATAAAATAATACTTATTGCAAAATGAAAAAATACGAGTAAATAAAATCAAATTAAATTCACGAAATCTAATAGTACTGAACTTTGAATAATTATTGGAATAATTGTTTTATTTCAACTTATTTATTTTCTTGTTGCATCGACTATTATATATGCTAAAATATAATTAACAAGTATTATATATTCTATTTCTGCTACCCCAATAACATTTAAAATTACGTGAATATCCAAGTTATTGAGAACTAGCGTTTCTTTTTATTTTTAACGTAGGATCTTTCAGTCGCGATTCCGAGGTAAGCCTTCAAGAAATTAAATATCATCTCCGGTTCTTTCAATTGCACTGGTTTAATCTTTAGTCTGACTCTGTCATTAGTTATAACATCAAAAATTCTATCTTTCACATTATCCTTCTGAAGTGGCTTAATGTCTTTCATTTTTATTTTCTTATAATCTTTTAAATTAAACTCCATCATCGGCTCTATCTGACACAGTTTTACGTTTTTCCGTCTCGTAGTAACCAAGAAGTCTAAATTCTTTCTTATGAACAACGATCTGGGAGACGGTCCCATTAAATGCAGAAAATTCGATTCGGTCATCGATTCCGGCGAATAAACTTTTGTCTCACGAAAGTTCTGTGGTTGATATTTTTTTATCGTTCTGTGTACTTTTTCTTTGCAATTGTCATTGCAGATCTCATTTTCGACAAACACTCCTTTACGGTACAACGATGCGGCGCAAAAATTACAGATCAAGATCGAGTTGTCTAAGTTACTTTCGATATTGTCTATTCTTTTCAGAGCCCATGAACTTTTTCGTAATCCATACCTACTGCTTGGCTTGTAATTCAAAGTTTTTGATCTCACTGAAGTTTTCGATGTCTTTGGAGTCAAATGGCTGTATCTGTTGCTTTTCACTAACTTTTTCAAAGGTGTCGGTTGGTAGCATATTATCGTAGATGGTTTTTTCTCGATTTTATCTAAAAAGAACATGAATATTACTTATAGTATTTATAAAGCAGTTTGGATTGTTATATATTTGTCAACGGAAAATAAGTCCTACGGTCAGAAACTTTTCTGAGTTCGATAACTTCACTGGGATGCTCTCTATTCCACATAGTTCTCAGGAAATTTATGATTCTCGAACAATCTAAATCGAGAATCTCTCTCGGCGGGAAAGTAAGCGGATTGTGAGCTACTTGCAAGTTTTTCAAATTCGGTACCAGACCTGCACAATGTAGTAAAGTGATATTGTAAAATATTACAAATCGGTATATGCCGCGATGAAAAATTCTAGATTATATATTGTACCAAGTTCCAATGGTAATTTTTCTATGTTGTTCCCTTGCAATAAGAGTGTTTCCAGAGATGCATGACCCTTAACACACGACGGTATAATCACCAAGTGATTGTTTCTCACATCCAGCCATCTTAAATTCTTGAGTGTTGTAAAAATCTCATCTGGCAGTTCCACCAAATTGTTCGAGTCCAAATACAAAATCTGCAAATTCAAATCGATACGGTGTAATATTAAAATTATTGAAAAAAGGCGCAATAATTCATACCTGCAAACACGTGAGTTGTTGCAATATATCGACTGGAAAAATACAGATTCCAGCGTTGTTTAAATTCAGATGTGTACCGCTAAACTTCTCTAGTAAATTCGGCGAAGTGATGACGTTCTCTCTGGCTAATATAGTTTTTTGGCGCCACAATCTTTTAGCTTTTGTCACTGGGCTTGCAGTAAAGCTCATATTTAAACTGGTCATACTTGAATTCATATCGCCTTGAACGGGAGTTTCCGATATCTTGGCCATCGCTTTGGTGAATGTGTCTTCCAATCTTGTGAAGTTTTTCGTCGGGACATTTTTATCTTCTTTGGGGTCGTCGATTATTTCGGGCTCTAAGTTCAAATCTTCCGAATCTATAGCTAATAATGATGAAATATATCGATAAAATACAATTCGCACAGTAGTTTTCATATAGACACATGTAAAGAAATTGCACCTTTTTCATTTTCCTTTAGATGATCTTCAATTGTCAGGACATGCGGTGATTTCGATAGACTGCCTTCATTGTTTTCGTCGTAAATTTTTTCAGATTCTTCTTCAGTATTCTAAGTAAAAAAAAGAAACCATATATCTATAGATAACAATATTTATGTATTATAAATACGTTTATACCTGATTTTTTCCCGTTTCTTCTGAAGAAATCAAGTGTTCAGTGCTGAGGCACTCTACGTCCGTCACATTCTCGAAACTTTCGATGCCCTTTGAACTTGACAAAAACTTTCTTTCGTTGCCATCGTCGCAAAATCCATAGAATTGCGACAATAAATGTTTGTTAATATCCTCGGACATGTGTTGGAATTATGATACATAGAATCTAAGGCAAGAGTCAACAAAGAAACCTATAGAGTATAGGCGCATAATAATTATAATTTCTCGAGAAAAAAACGTTACCAAGGATACTGAAACATTAAATCGATATAGTATATCGTCGCTCCCTACGAAGAGTATATTGCAGTTCAGATTCCCATCGAAGACTATAGTGCCGTTCCTAATAAATGTTCAAAATGCATATTTTATTTATAATAATGGTTTGATTGACTCGGATGGTGACGACACTCACAAAAATGTAATCTTATGGAATTAGTGGATGTCGTCTCAAATATACACCAAACCGATAATCTACTTGATGTTAAATGATTCTTTTACGATTTTTATTTTCCGTTTGCATTTATTAAAGATGGGTATCAATTTATTTTAATGGATTATTATTCTTAATCGTAAAAGAACCATTTAACATCAAGTGGATTTTCGTTTTGGTCGCGCATATTTGAGACGACGTTTATGCTAATTCCAAGATTACATTTTTGTGAGTGCAGCAAAATCATAGAGCTAGATTTTTCTGTTAAAAACATACCTACATAAATTGAAGAAGAGTACGCGAATTGAATTTCTTGCAAAAAATAGAAGTACAAACCACTAACCTAATCATTTTTTATGGTACATGCGATTCATTATGATATTTTTTGCAAGAAATTCAATTCGCGTACGATTCTCTAAGTTATGTAGGTACCTAACATTAACATACGTATGTTTTTAATAGAAAAATCTAGCTCTATGATTTTTCTGTTCATCATCCGAGTCAATCAAACCATTATTATAAATAAAATATGCATTTTGAACATTTATTATCGTATGAACTGCACTACTCTTCGTAGGGAGCGACGGTATATAATATAGATATATTCATGCAGCAAATGTATTTTGTAATTAATTTCGCTAATTTAAAACTTCGAGTGTGATTATAATTTGCATTGATAATAATAATAAAAAACATAGTTCCGGCAAATAATTTTTCAGAACGAGACATATATATATTTCTTGTAAAATGAAATCATTTTTATTCTCCACCGTTTATTTTCAACATATTCAAATATGTGATTTTGTTTAACTCAAAATCCCACCCCTCCCAATACGCATGCGTCAATAATATACTTAATACAATACATATCCCTTTCTCAACCTCAACCACTATCAGAAAAAGGACAATAAGTACTTATATCGACGTGCAATATACACTCGTGAGATGTTGGATATATCCGGCATCCCCCCCCCATTCTCTCTCCTCGCTTTTGCATCGGATCGGACACGCGCGAGCGGCGCGAGCTCTACTGATCTGATGTCAGTCTCCACTTAGCGCGCAGAGAAGAGAAGCTCGTTCACTTCGTAGTTCGTTCTCTCGTATAGCCTCTAAGTATATCCACGATAGTCGTCCTCTCTAATATTACGTCGATTTTGCAATATCGACCGCGAGTGTATATACATATTATATACATATATATAGATATTAGGCAGAGAAGCGCCAAGCGCGTTGTCCAAAGTCGTGGGGGCGTGCAGTCGCCATCATGAACTCGCTCATGAATTACGGCAGCGATGGCGAGAACAGCAACGATTCCGACGAAGCCAAGGTACGTAATTTCCTGCTTTCAGATGTCCGATCTTTCGCTCCTATATGCTTTTTCTGCGGCCGGTTATATTCTCTTCCGGAGAAAGATAGTGAATTCCGGCAAGTTTATAACTCGATATCTCTCCGTGTAACCACCGCCATATTGCTTTTGCGCTGTTAGATATAGGAAAGAGGTAAATATAGGACTAGTATGTTCTTTTTGCGAAAAAGAGGTGTTAGCAACGGTTGTGCCTGGTTTGATAAGAGATTACGTTGTTTGCTTTCAAGTGCTTTTCGTTAATTTATTTTGTTTTGCTTGTGAGAAATTAATTCTCGACTTTATGAATTACGTTGGTTAGGTGTCTCGCGACTTTATGCCTGGATTTGATGTATTGATTTTTCTAATACTGACTTTGGCACGTGTTGTTCTTCGTATGGAATATACAGAACCGCGTCGAATTTTTTTTAATCCATAAGTTTCAACAGTTCTTTTTTTTTCTTCCTCAAAGATTTATCGGCTCCAAGCCATGTACTCTACCTATACTTTGAACATTTGATTGAGAAAAGTTATGCACTTTCAGGTTTCCACTCCAGTGGTCAAATCCAGTATACCTGTCAGGAGAGCAAGTGATGCAATTTATGATCCGGTCCCAATGGACATGAGTGAGGTATAAATGAGACACGTATTATTTATTTATGACCCATCTTACAATTAGAATTTTGAACAAGTCGGGTAGGGACCCTCCTATATTACTCACGAACCTTGTGTAACAATGTTTCATTATATTCTTTTGTTATTTTTTTTTCATGCTTTTTTTTAATAAAAAGTATTGCCCACATTAATTTTTAGATTTCATCCTGCACGGATTAAGCATCTTATTTTCTAAATTTTTTATTTATGTTCGAATCACACAAAGAAATTTTTGCTTTGAATGTTAGACCAGTTAGCCGTGTGGTATTTTTTTTACAATAAAATACATATAAATAAATGGGATTAGTATCATTTCGTGAGATAATATTAACACGTAGCTCTGTTCGTAATTCATGATACAATATCTACGCACCTTGGCAAGGTCAGTGCTGTACGAGGGTCTTGCAAGACTACCCCAAGTCCTATTCCGAAGACTTAGGTGAGTAGAAGGCGCTGCCAGAAGGTAACTCTTAATATAAAAAATTGAACTCATCATCACGGAAACGTGCATTAAAGATGGATTTGGTATTAGATAAAATGTGAATTTATATACCTAATTCAATTGGAAAGCAGGTTTTTCTGGTACGTTTTGTGAAATTTCTAAGAGCGGATAGCAAATCTGATATGTATCTTCTTTTTTCAAATCTGGTACTCTTGAAATCTTACAGATTTGTTTTGAGACTTATTAATTTTTTACTATGTTTTAAGTTACTTTCTGATTCTTTTTCAAAAAGTATTTTTTTCATTTCTGAAAATTTAATTACTATTAGCAAAAATGTTCACAGTTTAAGTTTTTCTTTTGTCAATGACAATTCATAAAATTTTCAACTAACAAACATGCACAAGCATTTCCCTTGTTTTGAATATATATCAAAAATTTTGTAATGATCTTAGGGAACATGTTGGTTTTGGATTTGATTTATTTAAGTAAATTAAATATTTCTGATACGATCTATAGTAGTAAGTATTCTAATTTTCTTCAGGAAAGCAACAACAACAATTCTTCAGATGATTCAGGAAGTGAAAGGAGTCCAGTCAGGCCACATGTCTCAACATCTCATCGCACAAATTCTGCAAGAAACCCCTCTTCATATTCAGACCAGAGGTATACTGGTTTGCTTTTCAAATCCTTTGTAAAATACACCTGCATCTTTCTAAACTATATTATTTATTATTAACGTTATCGCTTGACTTTTTCAAATATGAGAAACTATAAAATTACCTTTATTTCTCATACAAAGTGAAAGCAAACAAGTTTATAGTTTATTAAAAGAGCAACTTATATATATTTTATCAAAATTTAACCGATTTTTACATTTTCAAATCAATTAATAATTAATTAACAAGACATCTATTTATTAAATTTATAACATACAATAACAGTTTCTACTTTATTATCAATAGCATAAGAATAACAATATTAAATGGATCATTAATCACATTTACTATTTGAAACCAGTTTTCATCAGTATTTGCACTTGAAATGTACTTTTTGGGTGCAGATACTTATAAGTATATCAGTATAGCAGCACATATATTAGCAAATTTTAGTTTTTTGTTTTTTTAATAAGTAATTTATGAGTATTGTACTGGTGAGTATTTTATAATAGTACTTTACTCGTTTCGGGATATCAAAATTTATACAAGTTTTTTTAGTTGAATACACATAATACTAGTTATTGATTATTTTATCAAGTTAAAATTATTATGATACTGCTATGAAATGGTGGCTTCAAACAGAGTTTAAAAGTGGAATAAATTATCCTATTTTAAATACATTTTTTTTATTGATGAAATAAATGTTATTTTTATAATAAATAATTATCACCAAAGATATTTTTATTATAAAAATTTCGTTTGTTCTTACAATTATCCAAGTTTGTGATCAATTTGTAATTAATCTGGATTCCACTTTTAAATGTTGAATATGCATATCAATGCATTCATCCAATTGCACGATTCGTAATTGAAATATATAATAATTCGAATCTGTGTGGTATACCCCTGCAGAACGTAATCGTTTTACAGGCGCATAGACAATGAAGAGCGTTCTTCGAGCTCTCGTGATGGTCACAAGCACAACGACAAGTCTGATGAAAATAATGTAGATAAACATGAAAAAAATAATAGACGCGATGATAAGAGGCGTGACCACAAAGAAAGCAAAGATTCGAAAAGAAGCAAAGATGATGACAGAAAATCTAGAGATGATGATAAGAAATCCCGAGAAAGTGAAAAGAAATCGCGGGACAGTGACAGGCGGAAAGAAAAATCCAGCAAAGATGATAAAAACGATAAGAATGATGAGAAAAGTGAGAAGGATCATCATCGTGACGATCGAAGGGATAGGTGAGAAATCTTAAATTTAAATCTGAGAATTTCCTTAGATTTAATAATATACGTATCTTTAATTCTTTGTATACAAATTTTCAGGGAAAGAAAGCCCGACAGAGACAGACGAAGGGACCGGGAAAAAGACAGGAGAGAAAGAGAAAAAGAAAGAGACAAGGATCGACGTTACTCCAAGGATGACAAATCTAGAGATCGTCACAGAGATGATAGACGCTCCAGAGACAGGGATCGGGTGAGATCCAGGTCAAGATCAAGGGATCGTGGACCGTCCCACAGGCCATTCAGCTACCGAGAAGATAGACAGAAAAACAAACTAGCACAATTAGAAAAATTGGGCATTGAAATAAAAGCAGATGAGTCGATGATGGCTTCTAATCAACCAACTTTCTATAACCCACTGGCAACGGCGACGCAAGGAAAATACGCTGAACAAATCCAAAAAAGGAAATTGCTGTGGCAAAACAAGGTCATTACTAATGAAAATTTATCAATATACACATCTATGATCATAATAAAAATGTTCAAAAATAACGTTTCTTTTACAGAAACAAGACGATACCAAAACTACCGCAGCACCATCAACAGCAAGCACGTGGATTGGTACAACATTTACTCACGACCAAGAGGGTAAAATGACTGCTAAATTCAAAAGGCTTATGGGTATCAAGGGAGATTTACCAGCTACTCCACCGGCTGGCGCTAAACCTGAAATTTTAAAGAAACAAGAAGAAATGTTTAGCAACATGGAACAACAATACGAAGTCGCTCGTGCGACAACACATACGCAGCGAGGCGTTGGACTAGGGTATGGAAGTGGAGGTTTTCCATTTCCGCGATAATTTTAAATATTGTAAACTTAAGTTGTATCGATTGTATAGTACATTTTTCAAAACCAACTGTACTTTATGCATTATCAAAGAATGTTCAGAATGAGTCCTTCAAGATTTCGTTAGAAGAATCATTGCGATAAACTAAAGTACCTTGCGAGCGCCTTGTATTACATAAAGAGTTTATGAAATTCTGACATTATAAATACACCATTTCAGTGAGAATTAGCTCCTGAGGTTATCCATTTTTTTAAACGAGTGATATTAAATTTTCTTTTACATATGTACTTGAAATGTATTAGCCATTTATTAGAATGCTTGGATCAATAAGCATCATTCACTCAAGATTATTTTTGTTTATTTTGAATTCAAAGCAATGTTTCCATCATATAAATACGCCAGTGTAATTAAAAGATTTTGCAATAAACAGGTTGACAGTATTACTGTATTTGTTCCTTTACCAATATATCCGAATCCTCTGAAGAAAGCTTAATAGCATTTAAAAAAATTAAATTCCTCAACACTATTTAACTTTTCAAATACAAGAACGAGTTTGTCATGTGACGTCAATTTCTGTAGACACGAATAGAGTTTCGCATAAATTTCGTAGAAAATTTACTCTAAAGTGACCGTACGATACCACTTCTCATGCGGAACTCACCAATTCTCCCATTCGTCCAATGAAAACTTCCTAAGCATTCGAAAACACAGCCTTCAACCAATCCCATATTTTGGCGGTTGTAATCCTCCTTCCGATTGGTCAAGTCCACTGTCGCATCCTCTCCTTTGACGTTTAAACAAGACGCTGCGGCAACATGGCGTCCTAACGTTTGAATTCAGCCGTTTGTGCTGCTGCTCTCTCGTCGTTCAGCACACCTGCCGTCTATCCTCCGACGCGCGGGCTAACGCGTTGAAAAAAAAAGTCAAGAAGATCTAGTTGAGTTCGTGCATATCCAAAGGAGTGAAAACAGTACAATGGATAACTTCATCAGAATCGAGAAAATCGGAGAAGGTATTTTTGTTTTCGTTGCTCTCGCGTGATCATCGTCCTTCTTGAAGGACCTTCGAGTACTTACTTATCATTTTTCACGATTCGAGCCTGCAATGTGATTGACTATTTGTTTACCATTCTTTACATGTGCTCGAATTTGTGCTTTTGAAGAGCTGGTGTATTTTTCGGCCCCTTGGTGTTTTTTTTTTTTTTTTGTTGATTTCTATTTGTTTATAATGCCTTTGTTGCATAATTATGAATGATAACATTGTGTTGATTTATTTACTCAGGTACGTATGGAGTTGTATATAAGGGAAAACACAAGAAGACTGGCGAAATTGTTGCTATGAAGAAGATTCGACTGGAAAGTGAGGATGAGGGAGTACCATCAACAGCCATTAGGGAGATATCCCTTTTGAAGGAGCTCAAGCACCCGAACATTGTGAGTCTAATGGATGTTTTGATGGAGGAATCGAAGCTCTACCTCATTTTCGAGTATTTAACGATGGATCTCAAAAAATACATGGACAGCTTAGGAAATGGCAAAGTTATGGACCCAGAATTGGTCAAATCATACTTGTATCAGGTGAGCGAGCCCATTCATTTTCATAGGAGCGTATTCATTCTGAATCCTACTACAGTGCATATTTAATTAATTATCATCTTTCCTTCAGATTACACGAGCAATTCTGTTTTGTCATAAACGTAGAGTTCTCCATCGTGATTTGAAACCCCAAAATCTGTTAATTGACAAAAAAGGAGTAATCAAAGTAGCAGATTTTGGTTTAGGAAGAGCATTCGGTATACCAGTACGCGTTTATACACACGAAGTTGTAACTCTGTGGTACAGAGCTCCTGAAATTCTTTTGGGTGCTAATAGATATACTTGCAGTATTGACATGTGGAGCGTGGGCTGCATTTTTGCTGAAATGGCAACAAAGAAGCCACTGTTCCAAGGGGACAGTGAAATCGATCAACTGTTTAGAATATTTCGGTAATTAAAAACCAATAGCGACCACAAGTCACTTAATATTTAGAGCGAGTGACAATAATATTTCTTATTTTGCAGTGTGTTGAAAACACCTACTGAGGATATTTGGCCAGGCGTCACACAACTGACAGACTACAAAGCAACGTTCCCTAACTGGAAAACAAATAATTTACAGGCACAAGTGAAGACTTTGGATGAACATGGATTGGACCTCCTGGAAGCTATGTTGATCTACGATCCTTCAGCAAGAATAACAGCCAGAGATGCACTGCAGCACCAATACTTTGAAAACTTGGACAAGAGGAAATTGCCAGCTGTGTGAAGATGTTTTAATGTCAAATCAAGATGCTATTCAGGGTTTTTAAGTTTTTGAGTTTTAGCCATAATTTAATCATTTTAATGGAGTATGATTCTACTAGATTTTAGTATAATATTTATCTTTTTAATGCACTTTAGAATAGTGAATTTTAACTCTAATTTTATTTTTGACGGTTTCATTTGAATTCGCTTACAAATTATTTTGTCATTGAAAGTACACATGGGATTATAAATATCATTTTTCCAAAATTGTTAGTTTTCAAATTTTTATCATTAATAGCAAAAGTATCCAAACTGACGGCAAATTCCTGTGAGACATGTTAGAAATCGGAAACTTGAAAATTCACAACTGGGAACCAGTGTCTGTAATCAGCGTGCATTGTTCAACGATATTTGAGACATTGCACTTTAAATATAACATTTCAAGACAATTAATTTAGGCATTGCGACGTTGTAAATAGATCGCGGGAATGGGTAAATGAAGTGCAAGTACGCATTGCTTGTATTATCTTTTAAAACACGTAGATCAAATTTTATTCTAAACAAACTTGCAATCTTTTACTGCTTAGCTACATTGTTAATAGTACTATATTTAATTAAAATTGAACTTCAAGTATTGAATTCAGGAAGAACCAAAAACCATTACATAGGTAAATTATTAATTCTATTGCTATTCATTGTAAGCGATAAAAATTCATTAAAAAAATATTTAACGTAATATATATCCTGCGATGCTTTCATACAAAAACTTTTATCAATTGTTACGACTTTGAAAGTACAAGCAATTACTTTATATCGAAATTCAAGTATATCGTAATTGTATGACAACAAGTACTATGATACAAATAAAGCAATATACAAATGACAACTTGTGTCTCCGTACTCAAACGCTCGTAAAACAAACCCTCCGAATTAAATGACACGATAATAAGCGAGCACACACAATTTCGAGGAGTTTAATAAATTGTATGTAGTCGCCGAACGCTCATTGTTTTTATCCCGCTTGACACGTCGCTGCGCTTGATCGGCCGGCATCCGGTAAAGACATTTGTGGAAAATTGCTTGCATTATATATATACACACGCGCTGGTTTCTTCGAATCTCCACGAGTTTAACGCCGATGCGTCATTCATTAAAGCGACTCGACTCACCCGTACATCATCGTATTGCAGTATAAAAGCGGCCGGTAGGGTCATCATAACTACTTATACGCGTACATACGTACTCACTGCGGCGCTAATAAGTAAAAAAGAATCTTCTTCATCTTCGCCATGTGCGGATGAGAAATTTTGATGTACTTTAATGATGACATTTGTTACGTAAATTTCTGCCAACTGTGCAGCAGATGACTGCGAGATGCTTGGAACCTTGTTCCGAAGGCTTTTGCCTCTCTTTCGAATGTAAGCAATCTTTCGGTCTATTCATGTGCAAATAAAGGAGCACAAGTAGACTAGCTCTGCGACGAGAGCTCTATAGACCGACGAAGATTCGACTTTGAAAATTGAATGTCGCTCAAACGTTTTCTTTTATATAGCTACTGATGACATTTTCTTAATTATAAAGCTTTGAAAAACTTGCGAATGTTGGGCTAAGCATAAAGTTCTTAAAATCATTCATAAAACGAAATTTTTTTCTCCTTATGAGCGATATATGAAGATGTCATCAACGCATTATCTCAAATGTAATGACTCGTGACTCATCACTTGGCCGAGCCGCTTTAAAAAGCTGACATTCTTTCATTGTAAATTGGCGGAAACCCCAACTTGTTTGTAAACAAACACAACAAGATTTTTTGTATTCCGAGTAGTATTTTTCTAAACGTTTATCTCGAAGCGCTTGGCATCGGGTAAATTATATACGAATCGGCCTATTTCTTGAATTTTATTCGCCAAAATTCTTCGTTATTTGTATATCAATTTTTACAAAAATCAATCACAGCTTAACATAAAAAGTAACTTCTCTAAAAAAAAGTTATCGCAATTTTACAATGACGAATATTTCGAATATTTCTAGCTGAAAATCACATCACGAAAATACAACCAGTAAATTCCAGAACTCACTTCTCCCACAAACGGCTGAAAGCCCTAAGGTCAGAAAACCTCCATCATAAACCGAAGAATAAAAGAAAAAAGAAAACGTCCCTCCGCGTGAGTGAGGCTCGTCCCTCGCGTGCGCGCGTCGTTGTAACCGCTCTCACGCACACAGTCGCCGTTGGCTACTTGGTGTGGGGGCAGCCGTATAAAAGCTGAAACGCACTGAAAGAACTGTTTATACAGCGCGCACGAGTCTAGGAGACTCGATCTGTCCGTTCAACTGTACACTTTCTCTCTACAAGCGTCTACCGAGCAAAGTGAGTTTTATTATTTTTGTTCTTGGGTTTAACGACTTGCTGCGTGTGCTCGACTTTTTTTTTGCTTCACTGCGAAGGAGCGAGTTTACGGCTTTTTTGCGATATGGTTGTGGTTGAAGCGTGAGTGCGTGAGTAAGATGGTATCTGTCTTTGCGAAGGTTTCTTTTGTATGTGTGAGGTGTTTGATGAATAGATGAAAAGCGTAAAGTGCATATTTTTGTTTAAATCGGTATACAGATTGTTTATTGCGAATTCAAAACGCTATTTATATTTTATGCTAAAATGTAGAATATACGAGAATTCATTCTCGGAAAACGGCGACACTTACAGAGAAAAGCTGCTTAGCCCGAAGAAAGAGAAAATTGCATAAGCCCGTAATTATCCGCGAGAAATCCTTTAACGAAATAAGGGAAGAGAAAGAAGTTGCAGAATATAACGCCTCAATACAACGACGATGATGACATCCATCAGAGAACGCATATGCATGCAACGCCATTCACGCGTAAACAACAAATAGCCGGTTTGCTAGAAACTACGAAATCGGTTTTTTTTAATATCTCCGCCAAGATTTTTCAAGGGTCACGCAGAGATCGCTTAGTCCAACTGCGATAAAACGACTTGTTCGATAATAAATTTACACTTTCCTCTCCGACGTTTTAGCTCGTTTACTGTATCGAATCGATTTTTCGATCTTCTTTATAAGAGTATATGTACGTTTTTTTTTTTCATTTATAAAAATTAATTTCGTAATACAGAGAAGAAAAAAAACGTCCGACGGGGTCTTCGCTCGGCATCAGTTTATTCCACTTCAAGGCGAGAGACGAGAGCGTGTGAATCACGAGCTGCCGGTTCAACTTGAACCCGCAAACAGCAGCTTCTATATTATACTTATAGTGAGATAGAATCTGCTGTTTTTTGCGATATGTAGTGCGGAACAGTAATTAATCGTTGACTTATCGCCTGGATGACGCGTTTATCGAATTTTTTTCTCTTTCTTTGGTTTTTACACGCTGACTTATTATTTAGCTAGCCCAGATTCGCATTGTTACGACGAGCGCGCGAATGTGTTGAAAAGAACAATGCGATGTGTCTTTGTAATTGTGTTTTCTCGGGATTCGTTGGAATAAACGCTAATGTTAGAGTATAAATGCTTTTGAGTTGTTTTAATACAGTTAGCCAGTGAATATTGGATAATTACGACTCTGACTGTATAATCGCTTCCCATATTTTTGCAAAACAAAAGAGATTTATACGGAAGTCGTTATAATCGTATTATCGCGTCGTTAACGTGTGTAGACACGTCGTAATATACTTTGTAATTTGAAATTACCATTTTGTCCTTTTGCATATAATAATCTAAATTGAAGATAGTTGAAATGGTTTATTCTTGATAACGATGTGCAATCTTGAAATGCATGTAGGCGGTTTATGCAAATCCTTCGTGAACACATGCCATAACAGGATTTTAATATATGTAACACTGTCAAGTTGCATAAAGTGTCGTTATACTTTCTCCTCGTTTTGCAATGTAATTTAATATCGAGAGAAGCTGTGCACAATTGGACGTTAATTATAATATTTATTCGAATCAATTATCTGTATACTGTTACGAATTACATTCGCAAAAACGTATAATAAAAGGATCGACTTGGACTAAAGAGAAACAATTATCATTGTTCTACCTTGTTATATACGCGATCTTGTATATACCTTTACGACGCAATAAAAATTAACTTTAACGCGGCAATAAGTATTTCAAACACCTTACACGCGTCGCTTTCAATACACAAGAAGAAGCTTACTCGCACGGTATTATAGTAAATTTTTTTACACAACGTATATATACGAACAGTGATAATTGTCAACTTTTTACAGTCCCACGCGGAACTACGTACGCTATATCGTAAAAAAATGAACGTTAAACACATCGGTAATAACTTCTTCCCAATAACAATAAAGCGTTGTATGCAAATAAAGAGGGAATTATATTCTCTCGGAGAGGGAAGATGAGATCGTCTATATATATAAGTACTAATGAATCTGTTTATTTATCAGATGAGGTCGCTGACGTTGTGCCTCGTGCTGGCAGGATGCGTCGCAGCTGCACTGGCTCACTCTTACCACCTCGGTGCCTGTCCCGTTGTCGAGCCTGTCTCTGGCTTCCAGATGAATAGGGTAATTATTATCTGAATATATACTGTTAGCATATTATCGACATGTGAAAAAAGAATTCAATGAGTATTATTATGAAAAATTTTCTGGGTCAAGCAATGAATTTCTCTATAATATACTTGGATGCTAACGTTAATTATCTCACTTTTTTTAGTTTCTCGGCATCTGGTACGTAGTCCAGAAGACATCGACGGCCAGCAAGTGTATCACTTACAATTACACTCGAGGAGACGAGCCCGGCGAGTATAGCATCACTCAGGACTCGGACATTCCAATTCTGGGTAAGGCAAAATTTACTGTTGTGTAATTAACAAAAAAAAAATTTGGCTAGAGTTTTCAAGGCAAATCATGCGCTGCACCAAAACGTTATTTATAGCCGCCTATACGTTATAAAGTCTCTCCAATCGAGCCTCATCAGAGAGTATGTATATAGCGGCCGGTGCAGCCGTCAAGTGGCATGAATTGCGCTTGGCTTTTATGAATCGCTTTGGACGTCAGACACTCAATGATCGTTTTTTTTCGCAGGTCTCACGTCGTTGAAGCACGAGTACCACTACACGGGGGCTTTGAGCGTGCCTGAGCCCAGTGTACCGGCCCGTATGACCGTACGCTTTCCTCTCAGTGAGTAATAATGCAGTCGATGTGTCTTTTATTTCGTTTTCTTACTTTGCTGTTTGTGCTGCGTCTCTTGAGAGATGTCTTTATTCGAAAGAGGGTCTCTCGGGGTTTTGATGGATGGGCTGGACGTTTTTCACACTTTGTTGAATGGGATGCTGGTACTCAGAGAGTGACTTATGGGGGAGATATTGTGAGGGTAGAGAATCTTGAGGTCTTTTTTTTTAAATGGTGGATATGGGTATGACAGAGATGAGCTGAAAGAATATTTTGTATACATTGTCAAACTTAATTTTTGAATTTCTTTCGTTTACATGGTGCTGTTAGAGTCTATAAATGTATGTTTCTATAGTAGACGTTGGAGTCATTCTTTTCATGAATATTATCCAAATATTCACACAATTTATTTTATTATAAATACGTAGTATATAAGAGTTATTTATTCATCATAACTAAAAATATTAATATTTCTTAACATTTTTCAGGCGTAGCCGGTAGCGCATCCCACGTAGTCTTCGCAACGGACTACGAGAACTACGCTGGTATCTTCACTTGTCAGAAGCTCGCCTTCGCTCACCGTCAGTCAGCCACGATCCTCTCGCGCACCCGTGACCTGGACAAGGCCTACATAGACAAGGTCCGCGCTAAGCTCAGCGCATTCGGTGTCGACCCCTTCGACCTGAGCATCATCACACAAACCAACTGCCCACGCGGTAACAACAGCCTCGACGTCAACGTTGACCCGCACACCTTCTCTGCTGAGAACATCGGCTCGGTTGTACGTAAAGCTGGTGAGAAGATCGGCGACGGCGTCGAATGGATCGGAAACCAGGGTAGCAAGGTCTATCACAAGATCGCTGGTACCGAGGACAAGAGCGGCGAGAGACCTGCCACTGTCGTCCCCGTGAATCCGCAGCAACAGCCAGCTAAGGACGCTGCTGGAAAATACGAGAACAACGAGGTCGAGTGGATACCCTAAGATGGATATACCCCCCTGGCATTTTGAATTTCCTTTTTGTAAATAAGTATGCGTAAGGACTATAATGAGTTTTATATAGAGAAGCACGATCTTAACGTAGGTTTTGTAGGATTTTTTTTAATTGAAATTTTGAGTAGTTTGTAATTGTACTCGTATTTTGTGTTTAGTACAAAAAGCTTCTTTTTTCTTAAAAGAATACTCGTTCTTTAAACTCTACTCATTTTTTTTTTAAATTGACGTTTTAGTTTGGAATGGAGAAACACCAATTGTATGTCGTACATTTAAATTGTAGACGTTAGTTGGCATTTGTAATTCGGCTAGAAACGAAATTTTGTAGTAGATTTAAGCACTTTTTCTACGTATTTTAATAATGTAACCTAATTCGACACAGTTTACAATATTTTATTATGCTATCGAAAGTTATAAGAAACTTTCGTTTCGTTTTGCAGGTATAGCTTCGACTATAGGATTATTAGATTTTATTTCGAAAGACTCTCTACTCTAATGCTGTATTTTTAACATGACAAAGTTGCGGTTGTGATAACTGTCTTTCTGAAGACCTGACGAACAAAAGTTCAATTTTGTTGACGACTCTTGTATACTGATGATTATCTAACGAATTGTACACTCAGACAGAAAGATAATAAATTCTCATGTGCCAAATTGAAATTGGTATTTTTATTACGATGTAACGCGAAAAATTATACAACATGATTAAACATTTTATTATCACTCTTAAAAGTATTTTTTATTTAAACGAAATATTGATATAGAGACTGAGTTGCAAATTGTTAATTGAAAGTAGTTGACATTGATGTTGCGACACAGTTCTATTGTACCGAGCAAATAGAAAGAATGAATAGGGAGCAATGAAAAAAGTTTAGAAGAAGAGGACAATGCAGCCAATAAAGAAATTAAAAGTTGCGACAAGTGCCAATAGTGCTCCAGTATTGCAAGACGTTTGCCAAGAAAACCTTAACAGCAACAGTTTCTTAAAAAAATTAAATCGCAACAAAAAAAAAGATTTATATCTATAAAAAAAGACTCACAAAGAAAATGTTCGTAAATTGTAATCAAGCATAATGCAAATCATCTTCATTTGTAAAACCAAACAAAACAGCAAAAGCAATCTTCGCCACACCCGCCAACTACACAACTGCATCAAGAAATTCAAATCGATCGCCGTTCCCCCTTCTTTCCACCCATCCTCTCTCCAAAGCATTCAAATTTCAGCCGCCGCTTTATTTTCAGCTAGCTCCAAGCTACAAGTGCACTACTCCGCATCCCTCACAACTTCCATCCATCAATATTTATGAATCCTCAAAGAAAAAACTCCGCAACAGCACACCGTGACACATTTTCCACTCGTGTACAACGTGCACCCGCTCCACAGGCGCATCATGATCAGTATAGTAGGCGAATCGAATATGTATAATATAACATCGCGCGTCATCAGTATACAGTCGTTTTTCGATACACGACACAAGAAGACACTGGAGACTCGCGTAAATAGTATACACATATCAGAGTCGAACGAGAGCGAGTATATAGCGATGGAAAACAGCGCAGAGTGTCAGACGACGAGCTGATGCTCTCCCCTTCAATAAAAGGCTCCGACACACGCGCCGAGCGTTGTTCTACGGATAAATCATCCCGTCGGCTAGTTTAACCGATCAGTCTGGCAGTGACCGCTGAGAGATTGGAACCGACGACGACGACGGTTCGATTATTATTATCTGCTGTCCTGTGTGCCTGGAAAATTCGAGGTTTCTTAAGAAGGGAAAACAGTGGAGTTGATGGGACGGAACCCTTGATCGGTTTTATTGCTGTCTAATACACCGACGTAATTTATAATCAACGTAAGTATTCACACACGATATTTGCGATTTTTCGTATATTTTGTTTCTCCTCGTAGCGGTCACCGCAGTACCAAAACAAACACAATAGAGTATTATAGCTATTTTCGATGTTTCCTGTGTTTTTGAAAATCGAGATAAAAACCATTCATTCTCTATATTATAATTATAAAAAAAGACACCGTAATAGGATATTACTCAGGCAAATTTCGTCGTGGAAAAATTTTACCGCCGGACTCGCGTGCGCTGCGGAAATTCTCTTAATCAGTCTTCATTTGGAAAATGAGCGGCGAAAAAAACTAGGCTATACTCTACACCCAATAAACGGCGAATAATAGTTTAATCAGCCGGGAAAACCGGCCGTCCCTCCCTTTTGTTCGAAAACAAAGTTCGTACCTTTTTTTTTAAAAAAAAAAACTTTTAACAACCCCGATCGATCAAACATTAAATTGTTCGCGTGTCGGCAGCCACCACACATCGGGTCGTTCGTCGTGATGTATAGGTATAATCGCATGGGGGGGAGTGGGAATGCGCAGTGCTGCAGTACAGGGTGCACCGTGTCGACGTGCTTTGCGAATTGCGCAGCTTGCAAGCTCCGACCGCGCATCTTTGCTTGTGTGGGTGTGAGAGCGTCTTTCGGGCTAGTCTTTCACCGCCGACCGTAGGGAGTCAAAGGTGAGCCGCGGATTAGAATTTTCTTTTTTAAATTAAATTTTTCATTTTATACTCGATCTGGAATTTATAGTGCTCTCGTAGTTTCAATAGCCGTCTTTCACACCTGTCGATATTCCCAGTGATATAATAACACTTCTGATTGAAAAATTCTTCTTTTTTTTTGTTTTTATAATTGAAAAATTTTACCTTAAAATATTCGCTCGCGTACTCGCGACGTTTTTAAATTAACATATCAATAAGAATACAACGCGCGCGTCACACATTCAAAAAATGCTGAATGACGGAAAGTGACGCGAATATTATCACGCAAGGATAAGTAAAGTGTATATACGCAGGAATGTGCGAGCATCGAACAAAGAAAGAGTATTAAAACTGCGTCGAGTGAATTCGCCTTCCTTTTTTTTTAAGCAAGAAAGACGTAGTTTTTACGCAGATCAGTTCCATCGTTAATCTCTCGATATAAGCAGTAACTTCATCGTTATTCCAACTACGTCCTGTCTCTGCCATTAATGTCACCCCACACACACACAGGCAGTTCTGCATTTCCGTAAATACTTTTTTTACACGAATATTTTGATCGTTTTTACACTATCGACTGTCGTTATCATGCGGTTACATCGTGTCGATCGTTTTTTTTACATTATTCACCGCGTGATTTCGCAGTTATATCTGTTATTCATACGACGTTATATACAAATCAGTCAACGGAATACAAAAAAAAATTATAATGTTCGTCGCAAACTTCCGTTATTTTCCTTATTCTCCTAATATACGTTATTTGCAGAAATTCGAAGACAAAGCGAGATCGAAAAATCAAAAAGAACGCCGAGTTTGTCGCATAATACGAGATAATTTTGTTCCATACGTGAGCGGCCTAAAAAAGCCGTCAAATCGATCGCGCATACTGTCTTTTTTTTCGCGAAAGGAAGATCGAACAAAGGATATTCTGACGCGTATCTTAGTCTCTGAAACCGCATCTCTTTTGCTGTTATACAGAAGCCCGTAATGAATGGCTCTTTGTGTCTCAGGGTTACACGGGTCACCTATTAGAATAATACGTGTAAATACTTTTTTGGGATATGTTAAAATATTCCGCTCAAGTATAGACGAGAACGTATTTGTGTGTGTGTGTTTTTTTGGTACAGTTATTTACGTGTCGGTCAATTTTCCAGGACTGGTATATATTGTATAGTCGAGAGATTCGGTCCAGGTTCAAGTGGCAAGGTTCGAGCTAGGGGACCGCGAATAATTGACCCACATCTCTGTGTGATTCACCGGGGGGTACCTTATGCTCCCCTAGTTATAAATAGTCCGCCTACATTATTAATAGACTTTTTTTTTTTTTGTTCAAACTCTGATTAACGTATAGGTAATTACTGTACGGTATGTGAAAAGAAGTTATCATTTGAAAGATTCATTCGTCCTTATATACTTTCCCGCACTGAAAGTAGTAGTCTTTCTGTATAATCAAAGTAAATAATGCCTGCGTTGTAATGACAAGTCTGGAGAATGCAATTATCGATTTTAATTTCCCTCAATCGAATGACCTAAGATATCGTTGTGATTGAAATTGAATGCACAGATGGAATGATGTTTCAAAATCGGAATAAATCTCACGTGACATTTTTCTTTATTGGTAGAAAAATTACGAAATACCTTATTAATGTAGTTATAAACAAGGAAAATAGAACGTCGATGCTCAGTATAATAAATTTTAACGAACGACCTTTTATGCTCCGAATTAAAATAATCTTGAAAAATCTCAAGTCATCCTAAAAAAGAATCCTCAATAATCTAACCCACATGCCTAATCAATTAAGCGTCATCCCATACATGCACACACATCGATAAATACACCCAAACTATCCACACACACACACACACACACACACAGCCGCCAATTTACGATCGCGCAACTTTTACACGCCCGATCGGATAACGTCCGTCCTTCACCGACTCTCTCGCGGCAAACATTCGAGAAGAAAAAAAAGGCGAATTCGGAAACGCGAGTTCAATGAATCCTCGCGTTCTTTTCCGCTATAACATATATATGTATATACCGCGCCGATAATATAAGAAGCGCATCAGCGAGAAAGGTCGACCGGCGTGGATTGCCTTCGTATCAACCCTGAGAAGGAGAGAAGAAGAAGTCGAAAAGAGAAAAAAAAGAACTTATAAGCAAGCGCGAGAGTAGCGCCAAGAGGGAACGACGCGCGCTGATGCAGTATTATTCGACGTGAAGCGAAGCCGGTGTTCACTACACGCGAGTCTGCGGAATTATAAGGACCTGCTTTTTCATATGTACTGAAGCTTGTTTGAGAAACGTGTTTGTGAATATAAGTGGTGTTGTTTGTTTTGAGAAGGGTGAGTTTTTTTTTAATTTTATGTAAGCGTAAAAATTGTGACGGGCGGAAAAATGATTTTGTTTTTCATTCTAAAAAGCACATCCGCGTCTAAATCAGAGTTTGTTGGAGAGAGAGAGAGAGAGAAGTGTAATATCACGATGTCAGGAAATCATTTCCAAGAGATGATGCGACTGACTGGACAGATTTGAATGATGATCGAATCGAGGCTTGTTTATTTATTATTGCAGAGTAATGCGTACACGTATCAATATAGCGTCATCTTCAAAGTGTCGCATATATGCTATACTTCCTAGTTCAAACTGGTTTTCCTTAGTGTTTGCTTTGGAGAAAAAGGCAAGTCTTATGGAAAAACAGTTTTTTTTTTAAACACTTTCGTGATTGATACGTGAGGTATCGGTATTCGGTTTCCTGCATCTGTTTATCAATAACGTCGAGTATTATACAATAGGCCTGAATACGAGGCATTAGACCATTAGTCATTTTGGCATCATCCGCAAGTAGATAAGTGACGTGTTTAGTATATAAGTATATACAAGATCCGTCCGGCATTTGAATATGCGTATACTACCTGTTATCACAACATCATTATGACTCGATATAAAAAACAAAAAATTTTACGTTGAAAATTCTTAATCCGATGACACTGAAGATAACAAAAAAAAAAATAGACCATAAAGCAAAAAACCTCGAAAAAGAAGAAAAATTAAAAAGCATGACTCGCAGCAGCAGCAGCATCCCGCGGTTTAATTTAATCCTGTCCCGCTCTACTGGAAAAGTGCAAGAGCCGCAGTCACCTTCACAATGCTCTTTGGAGATTTATTCAATCTAGTCTCTGTCGTTAAAAGCCCGCGCCGCCGAGATATACATCCCGTTGCGCTACTCTTGATTTGCTAATCGCTCTCGGTTGATGCATGTGGTCGCGTGTAATCCAAAGCTCGAATGTTGTGTTTCATTGTTGTGTGTATGTGTGTGTGTCCTCGTAAAGTTATTTTTTTTCTCTCTCCCTGTTTATTGATGATCATGGGTTATGATGACTTCTCGGGAGAGATGATTCATTCGACAGGTATAGTTTTCCTTTCTTGATAATACACTTTGTTCGCGGATGTGCATATGAATGGAATTTTACATATTAGTGGATCCTGATGATTTATACAAACAGGATTCCACACGATGACACGCGTGTTTACGAGTTAGATTCGAGTCGTAGTGTCATATTGGTTATACATACGTTTTTGTTATAAAAAGGCTGATGATCAGCGATGTATATTGTGTAATAGAAGTCAACGATTTAATTGAACCGATTAGGATTAAACTGTCATTGACTTTTTCTTCCAATTGCCGTCGTCTCTCGTTAAATCAAAACAACGAGTACACTATTATCGTCGATTAGCAACGACGCTCGTCATTAAATCTCAAACAAGTTCCCTCCGATCCCCTAGAAAAAAAAAGGAATAACAGAACTCAAAAAGTTTTCCTCTATCCGGGACTTCCCCTAAAAAAAGAAATTAAATCTTTACTTTTTCCTTGTACACCAGATGTTCGCGATGCTGCTGATAGCGGCGGTGTTGGCCGCCTCGAGTCTGGTAGACTCGTCGGTCCTCGTAGCTGATCTGGCGATGACTCGGATGGTCGAGTTGAACGCCGGGGCACCGTTTTGTGCCCTCTATCATGACCGTGGCGTCATCCAGCGCATGGTCCTCGGCTCAGATCCCAAGAAAGTCCGTCAGATCTCCAACAATCTCGTCGCCGATCTCGAGGAGACCTGCAAAGCTTCGCGTAGCAAAGGAAAGGTATATATTATTAGCATCTTCTGTGTTTTATCAGGCTTTATATAGCAGCCCTAGACTTTGCAAAATTTTGCCAAACTTTGCCAAATATTGCTAACTGTTGTCAAACTTATGAATTTCGGACATTCGGGAATAGTTTATCAAAGTTTGGCAAAGTTTGGTAAAATATGACAAAGATTAGCAAAGTTAGGCCACGACAATTTGAAAAATTGAAATTGTTTATTCCTATATTTTGGCAATATTAGAAAAGGATTTAACAAAGTTTAGCAAGGTAACGCAAAGTTCGGCAAGGTTAGGCAAAGTTACGACAAATTCAGCAAGTTTATAGGCAAAGTTTGGAAAAATTCGACAAAGTTTAGCAAAATTAGGCAAAAAAACATTTCCACTAGGGCACTTAAGTGGTTATTAAAAATTTTTTTCAAATTTGTTTTTCCGTATATTTCTTGCCTAACTTTGTCGAATTTTGCCAAACTTTGCTAAACTCTTTCTAAAGTTGCCAAATGTCCGTTTATGAGTTATGCAACATTTGGCAAAGTTTAGCAAAATTAGGCAAAAAAACATTTCCACTAGGGAGAATAATAGCTATTCGAACGATGAAATTTACAGAATCAAGCTCCGGGCGGTGGAATAATGTATCCTGGTACCAAGTGGTGTGGTCCTGGTAACATAGCCAAGTCCTACGATGATCTGGGCCAACACGCAGCTGAGGATGCCTGTTGTCGCGAACACGACCATTGTCCGACGACTATCGGACCACAGCAGTGCATTCACGGTATCTGCAACACGTCGCCGTTCACACGATCGCACTGCGATTGCGATGCGAAATTCCGTAGATGTCTGCAGACCATCAACACCGAGGTTGCTAATACACTTGGGGCTTTGTTCTTCAATGTTATACAGGTCACTTGCTTCAAGGAGAGACGCCCTTGCTCGCAGTGGCAGAGGTTCGTTATTATATTATTATTATAGTGAGATTAGTCGTATAAATATTTAATAATTTTTTCAAATACCTTGTAAATATTATATATAATACGTATAGGTATATCTCTTCGAGTCGAATATGAAAGTTAAAAAGAGGGCCAAAATTGATTTTTGAATTCTGTTCATGTGTGGGCTTGAACTTTGTAAATAATTTTATAGCAATCAATCCTCTTACGAGTGGCGACGTTCCCAAAAGTACATTCTGCCAAACGAATGGAGACCAAGGACTGCGGCCCAGAACAGTCCAGTCCAGACGCTCAACTCGATTTTTCAGTCCTTTAACACGTGGCTGCAGCAGCTGATCTCGCATTATAAGCAGCCGAGATACGCACAGCGGCACTGATTCTACGAAATATTGTGCATGAATTGTAAATAAATCGTTTCTTTTTTCATATAGGCTGTGAGATGCACGTGTGTCGGTGAAGGTTTTTGGGCTATATTTTACTTTCTCCTACCGATCGATTGATTGATCGGCATATTTTATCGGTGTTGGGCAATGGTGGTGGTCAGCTGATTGACTATATAAAATTAAAAAAAAAAGGAACTAATGAAACGACACTCTGTGATTTCAGAAACGGCTACGCAGAAGCCGAATGGGCTCGACTGTGCTCCCAGTACAAGTTTCAGCCGAGCGACAAGTACGTGCCATTGATGCCGCTAAATTTATAAGGGAGAACTGTGGACATATTATTATGTTGCATCGAGAAAATCCTCATGAAATTTTAGCAGCGGCTGACGTTAGATTTTTTTGTTTGTTTGTGTAGCAGATTAGTAGAGTTTAATGACGACGATAATCAGCGCGACGAGAAGCGGGTCGAAAGAACCGAGTTTTTTTGCTTCAGTTTCTCTCGTTTTTATATAATATATATCATAATTTGTATAAGTAGTTAGGGTAGCGTCGAAGACGATATTATAATAGTTTAATACCTCGCACACAGTGGCCTTCCTAATTTAGAATAATGTCGACGATTTTTCTATATTGAGTATAATATTTCTTAGGTCAGAGTGTTTTAAGTTTTCTTTCAAGCTTGAAGAGCGCGTTAAATAATTTTAATAGGTATATATGTGCTATAATGTGTAGCTAAACGTAAATTTAGCGATTGACTTGAATTCATGCGGTTTGACCATCTGATGGGACTGAATATTTTTAAGAGAACAAATTTTTTTTACTCGATCGCATTTTAAATTATTTGAACTTTGATTGGCTTTCTTAACGATAAGACGTTTATTTTTATTTTACGTTAAATGTGACTAATGTGATTGTTAAAAAAATTACTGCAACTATATGCGTTTTATTTTCTTCTGGTTATATTGTTGTTGCAGTGTTTGAGTCAATATTTCTTTTTACGTTAAGCAAAACTATATTGATGATAGTAACGAGAGCTTCATGAGCGCTTCCATAATAACTGTAATAGAGCGTTAGATAATAGAATACTGATTACATTTTTTTTTTTTTTCGTTTTGTCTATTGAATACTCTTAAAAACTGTATCTCCGATTTTATACTGTAATTATTAAAATAATAGTTCTTATGCCTTGTGATAGTAGAAAAGAAAATTCTTAAAGTTTTACACTTTTTACGACGGTAATTAGCATTGTTGCATGCAGCAGAAAGTTTAGAAATTGCTATGTATATGACTTTAAATGAAAAATTTATCTTATATGCTTTTCGAACAATCAGTGTATTCTTATTGACGTGGTATCTAGTCTTTTTGTTTAATGTCATTTCAAAGTTTTTTGACGATTATCATACTTTCAAAACTTGTAAGCTGTACATAAGATAATTGAAGCTTCAAATTCACATCTGTCAATAATAATGAAATGATAAATTGTTGTAAACCTTGTTATATTGTACGCCATTATTTCTATTTGAAATTCTAAGAAGAATATTTTAATCTGTAATCAAGTTGAAAATTAATAAAAATCTTTCCACGTATGATTTGCTTTTATTCGTAAAATATATTTATATATAATTTTAAAGCTGCAGCGTTACTTTTTACACATACTATATACATGAATTCGAATATATCTCTATAATATACATAATTACATAAATTTGAACTTTTTTCTTAAAGCAGAAACGTCTGGGTGTCATAGAATTAAAATTGTACTTTGAGTTTGAGATCACGAACCTCATTTGAACATATTGTAAATTTTTCGTTCTATTTTAAAAAATTATCACGATTTGTCGCTATTAAGCATTGGGAGAATCTCACCACACCTACCATGAACCCTGATTTGAGCGTGTTCATCTCCTCTTGTGTCTCCAATATTTAGTATCGCTATTGGTTTCACAGCTTCAACTGCTTGGAGTACGATTCTGTAGCCTGAGAATGTGGTCAAAGAAGTTCCAAGAACAAGTAGAGAATCAGCCTCTTCGACCTCGTTTTGTACTTGTTCAACAACCTGTTTTGGTACATTATCGCCAAAGAACACAATGTCTGGTTTCATTATTCCACCGCACTTTGAACAAGGTGGTATTTGAAAGTCATCAATTTGGTCCTACAAAATAAGACACAGAATAAAATATAACCCAATCAATTAACTTTTCAAGTATATAATGAATTATGCATACCTGGGATAAATCAACATCTCCATCTGGTCTTATAGCTTCGCATGAGGCTTTCATATCTGGATTCAGTTTATTGAGGATTTCTTGAAAATCAAATCTATCAATCTTGTGATCACAACTGAGACAAACTACTCTATATCCAGTGCCATGCAATTCAACAACGTTTTTGCTACCAGCTTTGATGTGAAGATTGTCCACATTTTGAGTAATAACACAGCTTACTTTCCCAATGTCTTCCATATTTTTCAACCAGTTGTGGGTGACATTGGGTTGGAACAGTGAGAAGCTACAGAGTAGTTCAAGATATAAATAAATTGACCATACTATGTAATTCCTAACATTTTGAAGCCTACCGTGGCCAAGCTGCATAATTTCTTGCCCAGTACCGTCTTCTAGTCTTGTCGCTTTTACAAAAATCCTGATAAGAAACTGGTCTACGATCGCTGGTTGCAAATAGTCCAACACCCTCTGACCTGTAATCAGGGATTCCACTTTCTGTAGATATTCCTGCTCCTGTTATAACACATATTTTTCCGGATGTGTTGACAAAGTGCTTGAGCATTTTGACGTCTTCCTCTCTGGCTGGTTGACATTTTGGAACAAAGGCAAGGCTCGACAGACTATTGACTCGATCTAAGACAGCATTATAAAATTTATGATCGTAATAGAATAGCTTTACTATTAAATTTTAAGAAACTTATCGTATTTATCAATAATGATTGATTAAAAAATACTGATTCTAACCTGTAAAGTTCAAGGAGAATGAACAATTTTTCAGGCTGATCCCACGTATGGACGGTACGATTAATGACATTTTCTGTTTCCTTTAAATATTTGCTACCTTTTTAACAGATTTAAAAGTTTAATGTATCACGCGATAACATGCTGTTATGATACGTTGTGCAATACACACTGATGAGATGCGCGAAGCTGAACTCACTGCTGAAGGCACTTGGTGTCGTCTGCTACTTTGACGTGTATAAACATGCATCAGCTGATGCAGTAGCTGCGCGCAACGCGCTGCTTTACCGATTGCGATATCGCTTGAAATTTGAAATGAGTGTTTTAGCAGTTATAGTCGTATAGGTATTTGGAACACTTTTATTTGCTTAAAATATAATTATTCATTTACATAAAGCAAAATATAAGCGCAAAAGTGATTTTTCTTATATGTAGCTGCAATTATCATGAGCAAGTAAGTAAAAATTTTACGTAAGTTTCTATAAACGCAATTTTAAGCTAAAAATAATTCTCAATTTAACGTATAGCAAAAGGTTTATCTTATTACTGAATTTTCGACGTTATTATTTTTGTTACTGAAAAAATAAGCAAAAAGAAAAAAAATCAGAAATATAATATATAATACATAAAAAGACATTGAGTCTAAGTGTATATGTATTATCATTATAAATGTTATATTTTTCAATTCGAAAGTGTTTTTAAAAAGTTATTAACTTTAATTGTTAAATACCCGTGATATATATCATTGTAAAGGGGGTGACTTGAACTAGGAAAAAAATGTAGTCGGGAAAATTTATAAACACGGGCGTATATTTGGTCATAATAATGCTTATTGTTCCAAATCGCTGTATACATCCAACGCTGCGCCAAGAACGCGTGCTATAGCTATAATTTAGGGATGCAATGCTAAAAAATGAAAAACATCCTTTTTTATAATTTTGTTGATTTTTTATTCAAAAAGACTACACGGGTCGCACGAAAAAATGAGTATGCATGAAATGTGTTAATAATTTTTCCGAATCGAACAATTGTATAATATATTCAATCTGCAATAACATTATTATATAATATATAGCTAATTCCATTTTTTTATTGAAGAAATGCGCTTTGAGAATTTCTGTGGAACGAAGACCCAACGAAGACTAGTGCAGTTCATACGCTAATAAATGTTCAAAATGCATATTTTATTTATAATAATGGTTTGATTGACTCGGCTGATAACCAGAAAAATCATAGAGCTAGATTTTTCTATTAAAAACATACTCACATAACTTAGAGAATCGTATACGCGAATTGAATTTCTTGCAAAAAATATCATAATGAATCGCATGTATGTACCATAAAAAATGATTAGATTGGTGGTTTGTACTTCGATTTTTTGCAAAAAATTCAATTCGCGTACGCTTCTCTAAGTTATGTAGGTATGTTTTTAATAGAAAAATCTAGCTCTATGATTTTTCTGCTCATCATCCGTATCAATAAAACCATTATTATAAATAAAATATGCATTTTGAACATTTATTAGTGTATGAACTGCACTATTCTTCGTAGGGAGCGACGATATACTGCTAAGCAAAGCTTAAATATAAGGATTCCCATACACCGGGTGCCCCGGACCTAGAGCCTTTGGTCGGTGACGTATAGGTCGAAAAAATTTACCCGGGAAAAATCGTAGTGAGAAAATTTGGAGACCGTTTTCGCAGTTTAAAACCCATAATGAGGGAACGATAATCCGTGGAGGAAGGATCGGTCGAAGACGGTCTCCAAATTTCTTCACTATGATTTTCCCAGGCAAATTCTTCCACCTATACACTTCACCGACCGAGGGCTAGGTCCGGGGCACGGTCCGTTGCAGGCATACATACATATAGCTATATATGCTATAGAGTTTGTAAATCTGCACATTTTACATCTGCGCGCAACATGGTGCCGGACAGGCCCGCTCATGTGAAACGGAAAGAAAAATCCGTAGAGTCCTCGGAAAAGTTTCTTGAAACTACTCGATCCGAGGGTGAATTTATGATCGGTTGTTCTGTACAGTCCTCGCATTGGTACGCGTTCAGAGGTACAGATATATAAAGACCCGGTCTCGGGATTAGCGTACGCAGGTATATACGAGGTGATTGTTTCTGTCGTTATGCTATAGATACCCTCGTAGTAGTAAATGAAATAGCCTCAGGACGGATAGGGATTTTACTGTCCAGTGTCGCGCAGCTGTGCGACAGCAGTTTTCATGTAGAGAAAGTTTTCTGTGTAAATATCGACGTTGATCTATAGAACGACTGCAGCGAACGAAATATGTATAAGGATGTACGCGAACGATACAAAATTCGTCACTTTCTTTCCTGTACTCTGCAAGATCATTTTAAATCAATGAGATATATCATTCAATGTACACATTTTTTAATTCCTACATTTCTTATGGAGCTATTTTGTCATATTTTCTCGTAATATTCGACTATATTGCCTCCCCAACACTCTCGAACACGTCGCCTAGTGCGTCTCAGCATCATGATAATGATCAATGCGAGAAATTTTATACTATTCTGAATATTTTCGTTTTTGCGCAGTTGTCAATGTTTTGAGCGTTGCTGTAGACAAAGTCTCATAATGCAGCTTTTCAGCATTTTTCTGTTGACTATCACTCAAGTCGGATACTTTTAAGTTTTCTTTCGAGCTTTGAAGAGCTTAAAATAATATGTTTTATACTGACTGTGTCTCTATCAGGGTTAGAAACAATTTTTTTTTCGCTCCAAATTAATATTACGCAAAACTCTCGAGGCACGAAGATTAAAAAATGAAACTGACAAGATATCAAGTAGAGGACGAAGAGCAACGTATACTAGCCAAAAGTTGGTTAATAAAAATTCAACAATTAAGTTTAATCTACAACGTACGTACATGTATTTATTGAATGCTATGATCTAAAAATCGTTGAATACCAAAAATATGTAATGTGGTAAATCGTGCAATAAACAAGATAATTATGAGTAATGTGCATAACTTCAGTGAAAATTCCGCAATCCATATCCAGTTTTCAGAAAAGTATTTTCTTTTTTCAAAGCTTCGCACTCCTCTTCACGCGAGTCTAGTTGATTTTTAAAGGATTTAGTTAGCTTTTCGTTTTCCAATTTAACAGAATCTATCTCAAGCGCTAAAATTCTATAATCTGACAGTATTTTCTGGTACTGCTTCTCGGCATTGATAATCCTCTGTCTGTCCTCGATGATCTGAATATGTACGGATACTAACCTTTCACGGTAATTTGTTAGTATCGTGTTGTACTCTGCAAGACCATTTTCACTCAATTGTCCATCAGTTGACTTTGAACTTTTAATCACATTCAATATTTCGGCACATTCCTTTACAATACGTTGTTCTTCCGCGTAACGAGATTTAGTGGAAACGAAACAATCGTTCAGTTCTTCCGCTTCTTTCATATAAGCCTCGACGTTTCGTTGCATAGAACATTGATCTAATGAAAACTGTTCATTAACCAGAGCCCCAAATCGCTTTATGCTCAACTGCTCTTCTAGCTTTTCAATCTTCATTTTCAACGTCTTATTCGTTACCGTCAAGAACATAATTTCCAAATCCCTCGGATCCATATCGGATATGTGCGATATTATGAGATCCTTTTTCAATTCGCCGGCTGTCTTGCTCGAATTTGCAAGTTCAGTTTCGCGGGTACTGACACTGCACTGCGTCTCTGTCGTCGATGTTCGTGTCGTATTGGCATTTTTCAAATCGATATCTGCGAGGGATCTTTTTTTATCATCTGTAGACAATCTGTCGAACTCTATTAAAAGTCTCTAAAAATTGAAAATAGTAAAATATAAAATACTATTGTCGTCGTGTTTTTTTAATGTATCTGAAAAATGATTCACTTTTATAAATACTCACTAGATACTCATCAGCGTTCTTTATTTTTGTCTCTATACACTTTTTATTCTGATCTTGACAGACCGTCTGAGTCGACTCGACGCACGTGAATACCGGTTCATCGGTTTCGGTATTGGCATTTTTCGAATCAATATCTTCGAGGAATCTGTCCTTTTTACCGGCAGATTCAGTTGAGGCAGATGCGCATGCATTACGGCTTGCTGTTTTCGCTTCCACCTCTTCAAACTCTTGTAACATGCACTAAAAATTGATAAAATATAACATTATCGTTGCGTTTGTTTATACCTACAATCGATGAACTCACTTCTAATCGATAGTTTCCCATCAATTTCAATACTTCATGCGGTCTTTTTCCTAATATTAAATTAAATTTGCTTTCGATGTCCTCGCGCCTTGCGCTCGAACAGATAGACTGATGTTCCTGCTTACAAAAAAAAATACACACGCGTTTATGGTGCAACGGGATTCTTTTTTTTACGAAATGCATTAATTTTTTTTACACTCACCTCATCAGAATCGCAATCGTCAGCTCGCAGTGATGATGCAGGCTCCAAAAACTCATAAGACGCATCAAGATCGTCCTGAGAAAGTCCTTTCAAAGAATCCATCAGGCTATAGAATTCGTCAATTTTTGTTGGCACGAACACGATCACGCGTCTCGCTCTGTGTATAGCAGAAATAATAAAAAATAAGTTCGTCTCGATGCAGCTATTTAGTGATGAGGCTTATATCGTCGGTACGGGAGAAACCGATATGCGATCTCATTCACATTTATAATAAAGTAATAAATACAAGAAACATTTTCAATACGTATTTAACCGCGTATAACCTGTATAATAATGTATTACAAATACAAATTGCGTAACGGCAAAATGAATCGATTTAACTTAAGTATGTAGAAGAGGGTATATAAGAGTACAATATATATTGAATTGAATATTACGTGCTGGACCTGCGGAGGCGGCGGTTATATCCGGGAAAGAATATTAAAATCAAATGATGAACACTCACGATTTGGTGTGAAGTAAACAATTGAAATGTATTCAATTTTGAAGTATAATCGCACAAAGGGGACTGCCGTTGCAGTGTATATATGTACGCAGTAATACGCACGGCGAGAGAGATAAAAAAGGATATTGCCGGAACACGACGCACAGAGATAAGGTGACGAGAGAGATTTAGAATTTACAATTGCTGGGATTCCTGGGCGTCAAGGATGGGCTCCTGGACACTCGTATATTCGGTTGCCGCTCGCCGGCTAAGTCCTCGCTCGAAGATTATCGTCTCTCCTCACTCGCACACCGCTCCCGAGATCGTGATGCTTATTGTATACTGGTATATTATTATCTATCGCAAGAGAGCGTATATATCTGAGACCTTATATTTTATTATATCTCACGTTTTAATTATTTGTATTTAATTGCGTATTTGACGTAAATTCATCGGTGGTTATTGAGCTAAGCAACCGTCATAAAACAAAAGAAAATCAAATAAACTATTTTGCTACTCCATGTTCGCGATTTTTGCAGCTATGTCTGTTATAAATTTTTAACTTGGCGACTTCAGACGGGCTTCGCGCGCGTTCTTGGTATTGTATTTTCTCAATTTTCACACTTTCAGATTAGAAATTTATACATGTTTACAGATGGCGAGCGAAAACGAACAGCCAATCAGTAAACGAATATAGATATACATAGATAATGATTACCACGTCTTTTATTTAATAGAATAGTATACCCATACTATTCTTATAATATACATACGACTATATAGGAATGAATAAAGACACAAATGTTAAAAAGAAAACAATAATAAAATGTCAAATTGTATTAGTTAGATGGATTAAAAATTAAATATTTTGACTAACTTATACTATTAGGATTGTGAAGGTATTGACAAGTACAATTATAGATAAAGACATTTTCGTAATTTTTGTGTTTATATTTATTTAACTAATAATATTTAATTAATTATTGCTTATAAAAATAAGGAATACATAGAGATAATAAGTCATATTGTAAAAATTTACTGAAAAAATATATGTATATATATATTTAAAATTTTATACCGAATGATATATAGATCTTTTGCATTCTACGCATTTATTGTTTTAGCAATTTTTGAATATATTTTCGAAGTATATTATTTTCATCAGTTAGTGACTCTATCTTATACAAATGACTCTCTTCAGCTGCGTGTAATCGTGAAATATCTCCAACTTGTTGTTGGTTTTGAATTTTATAAACATCGAGCGCATTTTCCTGTTGACATAAAACAAATTATTAATAAACAATTTCAAGACATTATTATTATTGAAAAAAAAATCGAAATAAATAAATTTCAATGACTTACAGCCTGTTGTAGAGCAGCAGATAGTGACTCTGTCTTATGTAAATGACTCTTTTCAGTTGCGTGTAATCGTAAAATATCTCTTTCTTGTTGTTCGTTTCGAATTTTGTAAACATCGAGCACATTTTCCTGTTGATATAAAACAAATTAATACAATAAACAATTTCAAGACATTATTATTATTATTATTATTGAAAATAAATCGAAATAAATAAATTTCCATGACTTACAGTCTCTTGTAGAGCAGCATTTTGTTCTTCCAGCTCCGAAATCCTCATGCGCGCGTCTGCAAGCTCGACTTTAAAATTGTTGACGTCGTCTTGAATCATATCAGATCTAGTTTTCAGCCGAGCATTTTCTTTTTGCAAAGCTTCGTATTCTTGTTGTTGTGACTTCATTAGTTCCCCTATGAATAATTTACTTTCCATCATCAGTATCTCTTGCTGACATGAAAATAAGTCATTCTTTTTGGCATGCTCGGCTTTGATGTCTTCGAGTTTTTTCGTTAATTCACTGCAATTTTCTCTGAGCAGTAAAACTTCTTTCACCCAAACCGATTTTTCGACGTTGTACGATTGATCTCGACTTAATGCGATATCCTCCAAAACTTGTATAATACCTTGCAAAAATCTTCCTTCATTTTCACGCGTGGCGCATGTCTGTTCTAGAATTTGAACCTCTTTCGTAAGTTCTGCAACCTTTTCATTTAATAAACATTTCTGATCTTGGAGACTTTGTTGCTGCTGAATTAGAGCAGCGGTCTCTTCCTTGAACTTGTTGTTTATTTGTTCCAGACTATTTTCCATCTCCACCTCCTTCTGCCGTTTGTCTTCCTCCAGTAAAATTGCTTGCCTCCTTAACTTTTGAATTTCTAGCACTAAAAGATTATGATCTGACAGCAATGTGTACAACAGTTGCTCAGTAGCACTCATCATTCGGTCGTCTTCCATTATCTGACTCTCCTCGAAAGGTAACTGTTTAGGATAATTTTTTAGTGTCTTCTTACACTTGTCAAAATCGTTCTCAGTCAATGAGCTACCCTCCTTCAATGTTATACTTTGAATTCCATTAATAATATTGGCACATTCTAGTATAATATCTTTTTCTTCTGTGCTTTCCAAATCACTCGGATCTATATCTGATGTATTCGCTTTTTCCAAATGGTCTTGCGGTTTTCTCGACTCGGCAAAAAATCCTGTCTGATTCTCATTTGTTTCCACCGAGCGCTCCTCAGCACCGTCGCCAGCGCCCTGGATTTCTGTGCCAAGCGCCAGAGATTCGACGGATCCGGTAACCGATTTCGTTTCCATCCTGATACTCTGACTCTTCGTTACCGGTGTTTGGCTTGTTTTATCACGCTTCGGAGACACGAGAGTCATGTCGCTGCCGAAAGAAGAAGCCCGACTTCTAATAGTCGACGCAGTTGTGGAGAGACCGTCCGATGTAAAAGACTCTTCCATGAAATCCATCGCATTGTCCATTCCATCGACAGATCCTGTCGCGGATCTTAATAAATTAAGATTGGTTGACATTTCCTGTGATTTTAAAAATGCAACGTTAACATTGTGCTTTCATATCGCACAAAAGAATAGAAATATTCTTGATTGGACACTCACGTGTAAGGCTGTTGTAACTTCCTCCTGGACGGTAGTCATTTTTTTTTCAAACTGCTCCTTCATCGCGACGACGTTTCCTCTGAGCTTTTCCTTAATCTTTATCTGCTCTTCTAACGCCTCGTACAATTTGTTAATTGTACCACATTGACTCGCGTTTGAAAATGCCGACTGTTCGTCCTGCTTATACGGTAAAATAATAAAAGCACGTTTGTAATGTAGGCAAAGTGTACTACTTTTCAATTACGAATTTTTGACAAATTAATGTAAATTCTGTTTACTCACGCTATAACCGCACTCTGACACTCCTTCGTCTGGCGACGATCCTCGTATAGATTCCATCCCGTCCTTGCCCAAAACTACAAAAGAATTCTCGATTTCTTCGAGATTCAAACTGTTTTTCTTTTGAAAGATGTTCGATGCACTTTCCGCCATTTTCGAATTTGCTTAAATAGTGTTCGACGCTTCAACGTTCGAAAAACTACTACGGTCGACTTTAATGCTCAGCGATACGTCCACTCGCTCCGACTTCCAACGCAGGACTGAAATGAGGTGGTTGACAGCCAGAGGGTAGATCGCACGCCGCATCGCAAAGGGATAGTACTCGACGCTGCCGATGAGTCGAAGTGGGGGTAACAGCCGGAGCGCGCCGCAGCGCTCAACAGAGTACTTACCGATGCACAAACTGATGCTATCCTGTTCCTATACATGCGCAGTTGGCGAAGGATCAGCTGATTTTGACGTGCCGCATTCAAAATGTGCCGCACTTACCTTGGTTTATATATCGTCGCTCCCAACGAAGACTAGCACAGTTCAAATTTTGTACTAAGACTAGCACAACTCAGATCGTGAACGCTAGACTAGCACAACTCGTGGATTTGCCGCGAAGAGTAGAACAACTCGCATTCCCACGGCGAAAATTAGCACAACTCAGAGCGCCCAAACTGAACATGCTGCATTTTCAACTTATCGACTTAAATAAACACATTTCGATAAAAAAAATATAAAAATCTTGAATCAATTTGACATTTATGTCTTTTAAAAAATTTGAAAAATATATAAACTTTTACAAGGTAAAATGCTGGCAACAATAAGTTATGATTCCATATAGTGTAAAATTGTTTGTTATATAGTCAGAATTAAAAAATTTAATAAACGCTAACGAGGGTAGTGAAATCAGTTTATAAAATGTCAACTATATTAAAGATTAGCAGATAAGGTAAAATTAATGAACTATTATCAAAACGTGACGCGAATCAAGTTATTGTGAAAATCGAAATCGACGATAAAAACAACAATAACATCAGATATGCGACCGCTTAATAAAACTGTAAAGT